>WEDG01005253.1:0-143563 GCA_017591395.1 Schistocephalus solidus
CGATAGACACAACCGACGAGTAAAGAGTAGTTATCTTTAAGAACTACAGGATGAAACTATGCAGGATGAAAAATTATATCAACTGGTATACCAGCTACTACAAATTATTCTTCGCTGGAAATGAGGTAAACTAACAACTTTCAACTTTATTTCTAGAATAAGCCTTTAGATTCCGTCGTTTTGACGTAAATCTGCGAGAACTTTAATGAGGCTATGTAGGGTGAAAAAGTTTAAAAACTATATTTCTCCCTTTTGCAATTGCAATAACTGCAGGTATGTGCAGCTGATGATGAGGTAGAAATACAATTAATTGTCAATAATTAAGCTAATATTTTCTACAGGAAACGTAGAAATCAGTTAAAAATTCGAGAATTCACTTATCTTCAAATTTTGAACCAACCGCCTTCGACCTTGACCTCGACCTTGAGTTGACCGCAATGATCGATATGCTAAAACGACTATCGCAATGTAACATTTGCTTGTTTTGCTAGCGTCTATCTGTAAATATGGTTTTCAAAGGCTCTGCCTATCTCCCTTATATATACTGAATTATACTGAATTATATGGAATAATCTTCCACTGTAAATTAGGTTGTCGTCTACATCAGCTATTTTCAAAACCAAATTACGCAAACATTTAACTTTGGAAGATATAAAGTCTTTATTGTCTGTTTCCTTCCCAAACTCGCAACTTTTGGATTTTGAAAAGGGTCCTCCTGGTATTTGAGGCAGCTCCCTTGATTTTATATTGGTCTCTAATTATATTTCCATCATCCTCTGAAGAGTCAATCTTTGCATTCTATTTTTTCTTACCCTCCTTTTAAACTAGCATTGCCAACTCTTGACGACCTTGATACTTTCCTCTTAATTTGCAACCCTGACGATAGTCTTCAGGTTCTTTTGATGATCGAGGCGGGTTCTGATGGTTTCGCCTCTTTGGTGATGGACTATGCAGTCAGCAAGGTCGCATCTCGATGATGATCTCGTGACCTCTACTGTCCCCTCTTCGTTTTACCATGTTTTCTACGATGAGTTCGTCCTCTCTCACCTCCACTGGTGTTTATAAACAGTAGCTCTGACTGCTTCATTATCTCTCACCTGACAAGGAGCGTTTCCGAACCCTCATACGTTGTCAGCAACATCAAAATACAATCCAATTGCATTAAGCTATTAATTTTTTAGTGAAGCAGTTATTTCTTCTATTTTTTTAAATTGGCGGCTCGCCGAACTCTGCCTCCGATTTAACCCTAGGAGTTTTTTTACAGCTTATTTTCCAGTTCACCGTATATGCCAACGATTATTGACTTTTGTTTTAAAAATGGCAAATAGTTTTGAATTGTATAGGTTTACCATACTACTCATTTCTGCTGTTCATATGGATGCTCACATAGTGCAGCAATAATCCAGTTTGTATTTATTTAAACCACGGTACTAAGTTTGTAATCATGGGGCCCTCTGGGCCTTAAATATACAATTTACTTATGTATTTTACCAAGGCTTCGGTTCAACGGCCGAGAGCTTGCGACGAGCTGAGATTTTCGTTCTCATTTTTGCATGTATGAGGCTTTAATTTGTTCAAACTAAGGAACATCCTGAAAATGATTTTTCTGCGAGAAATTTTTTCTCCAAAATTTTAACTTCGGACATTTATACGTGCTGTAGAACCTTCTTAGTAAAATACATCCACCTGACTAATAATAAGCGATGTCGGGTGAAAAAGTTGAAACTAAATGTTCCCACGTGTAGGAGAGGACGAGCACTGTAGTTATAAGCAGGTAATAAAGTGTTTTAAGTGTGAAGATTTATCCAAACATCAGGTAGTAATTTGAACTCGGGAGCAGTTAATCCTGAAACATTAGAATTTTCACTTAGCTTTCAAAAACGAGATGTGAACATTGACGTTATTGTGTGATTTGAGCAAATTATGCACACGAATATTTTTTTCTTAACATTTATAAATTATAATGATAATTTTTTGCTGCATTTAGGAGCTTTTATTCATTTTTCTTTCCGACCACCTGTTTGTTTTAATTATTTGTGTTCATACCGGATCTGTGGTTTTCATGGCTGTGTGAGTTATTTTTGTACTGCGAACTCTGGGAATCGTACAATTATTGCGATGGTAGAACTAACAGATCCCAGTCAACCTGTCCAGAAGGCGATAAATAATGCGGTTTTTATCATTCCCACAATAATTTTTATAGCGTTTGCTGTATTTGTTGTTCACAAAATTCACGCAATAATGAATGAACCACGCTCGTCCAAGCTAAGAAAACAGAAGCCAGGCAACAAGAAGAAGTAGTTGGACCGTTATTTATATACATTATGTCTGTATTTCATTTAGCCTTGGGCTTTCGATACCTCAGGCCCTTGGTACTCGTCCCTATTTTGTTGCTCTAAAATTCGTGTTTTTCTGAAATCCTGGACCGTTGGTTGTAGTACTTTCATTTCTGACCTTGGGAGCCCTGTATTTTGCTTTTCCCGCTGATTTGCTAAAATTGTTTACTTGCCATTTGTTTGATAAACCAGTGCGCAGTATCTATTCGCATATTTCATTTGCCTCTGCTTTGTGTGTTATCTAATTAGAATAAAATCTTGCTCTTTCTTAGTTTTCTAGTTCTGAACGAAAGTGGTAACCATGGTTCTTCCTTATAACTGCGAAATTCTCGTTTTAGTTGCAATTAATATCCCGGTGTTCGATCGTTTTCATTTATCCCTAATAGCAGGCGATATCAGTCGTATATCGCTCGGATATCGACATGTCGAGATACGTATATCGACTGTTCTTTGTGAAAATAGGAGAGAGGAAAAGTGATTCGCCATTTGCATAGTTCTTACTTAATCTACTTTGTACAGCTGTGCCGGTCTTAATGTTGTCGCGCATTGTTCCTCTCCATGCGTAACTGTCTGATGCAGCCGATCTGAAGAGCTCGGTTCACTCTCTCCTTCGTCAACGAAAACCAACTTCAGAAGTTCCCAGGGACCGCCTCCGAACTTGGCAAACCGTGACGAGTCTGGGTTTAAATTACCTTCCTCTTCTACACCGCTAGGTGAGCAACGGTTTCAAATGAAGGGTAGCTATACAGATTTCATGAGTGGGCAACGAAGAATGTTTCCAAATCGCTTTTCTTTGATGACTTAAGATACCCTCGCGATGTCTGAGCCACTGTAACATGACGAACACGGACCACCAATACGTAGGTTGACTTAAATTGGTGCCTCGCGGCTAGGTACTTTAGTCAGACATCTCGAAGACCTTGAACAAACAATCCTGATGGCTGTTGGGGACCAATTTCTGCACCAACTTTGTACAGTAATCTCACAAGTCAGTTTGTTATCCAAGTATTACGATCAACGTAGCAGCGTCTGTGGGAATCGACCCGTTCCTGGATACTAGTATGTTAATGTTAATATACAATCGATAACGGGATTTCCGTGTTAGATTTTGGAGTGCACGAACGTTTGTTGACCATGGTACTCAACGTTTGACGGCGGGTGGTCTTCCTTTGTCCAACGTGGATGTAGGCAAAATTTTCGACTTCCGAATCTCCGTCTTAGGTGCACACGGAATCAGGATCCCCGGGGTCAACTCCCAGTTTAAGTTATACAGCAGCACCCATGCAACTCTATTGGTCGGTCTGTTGTGGCGATCGTACTATCGCGACAAGCGGATCATACACTGCTTTTATGGAAACCCATGAAAAACCGACTCTCTTGCGTATACATTAAAGTTCACCAAGAATGTCTGTATCGTCTCCGTGTGGCACCGACATCAAATGCCGACTAGCGCACCAAAGACACCTACTAGCGGCTGTTATTATTTGGAAAAAAATTCTGGCAACGATTACTACTTTCTCCAAGTCAGAATAATGGCAACGATGACGGCATAAATATTGGGCTGAAGCGGCGTTTTCCACGGGACTGCCCTCAAACGTTCGTGAGTCTAAGAAACCCTATCAATCTATTTGCCAGTTACCGGTAGATCCTCTAAACTGAGTGACTACTCGCGATATGAATTACATATTTACTGTGGAAAACTCGGCTAAAGTTCTAGCACCTCAACTCCCTTGACCAACTCATCACCCCCGCTATTCTTTGTATCATTTCCTCCATCTCAAGTGTCTGCAGTATAATGTGACCTACTTAACCAGGCAGAAGTTGTCTATACAAGACTGCATCATCAAAGCGCCCGTAGTGAACAGCATTCCCACTGAACTCTACAAGTCTTGCATCGCCATTCTGGTACCTTGGCCCGTGAGGTGATTGAGCAGGCGTGAGTAAAGAAGGTTGTTCATTATAACTCCCTCGGCATCCTTGCGCCCGTCTTTGGGAAGAGAAATTAGTTAGTGTGGTGTAGGCCTCACTGATTTACTCAGTGCACTTGATTCTAGGGCCAGACCTAGTCGAGTTTTGAGCTGGACCTGTGTGCGCTGACCAGATGTTTACACTGAAGTGCTCTGAATTTGGCCGCGTTACCGGCAACTGCCGGTCTTCTGTTTCCCTGGCGTCGGCATGACGTTTGTTGCCGTTTACAGTGAGTCCCTGTGGCCGATAATGTATAGACGGTACTTAGTACAGCTATGATCATGCGTGATCTGGCGGGTCACGATGATGTCGCAGATAGTACCCCTCCACGTGTAACGATCCGCGGCATAGGATATAGAGTTTGAATCATCCCCTTCAGTTATGGAGACCGAATGCCGAGGGTCCAGGAATCGAACTTTCTGTTGACCTCCTTGTCGATGTTCTCAGATGGGAAATGACGCGACGGCTCGGGGTCAGCAGGGCTAACCTCATATAACGGGCGAATTTGCCACCATGATCAGGACTTAATATTACTCCGCCGGTGCACGATTTCGGATGCAAATAATCTCTCCTTTATACTCGACAAGGCTGTATTCTGTAACCCATTCAGTTCATCTAAGCCATTTAAAATATGCATGCAAGGGACCTTTTGTGATAGCGTTTGCTTTCGACTGGATGACTACCGACAAGACGAAGGAAACTGGAACGGCTATTTATTGCTTATTAGTCGTCGTCAGCCGGTCCTACACAGCCATATCCAACTCCATGTTTTAAATCCCTAAGGCTTGAACCCGCTTTTTTGGTCTTTGTCCTGTCGTTCGCGATAGGTAATCAGCTATTGTAGCTGGGCGCTCACTGACCGCGTACCGCTGTGCCCTCGGCCTCGATCTACGGCTCAGCAAGCAGCCGCACAGCGGCTAGTAATAAAAGTGGAATGAGATTACCAGCAGAGACTAGGGAGATTCTACTGACCGGTTCTGACTTATTTTCCGTCATCAGCCAGGTTTGCAATGCCTGCAGTCTGAACTCGCGTTCTGCTGGTTAAAAGTCCAGCGATCTACCATGTTTACTTACCCAATCGCAATTAATAAGACAGCGAGCCCGTAGCTCAATTCTTAGAGCGTTAGAGCCAACAGGACGCGGGTTCGAACTCCAGGTTTTGCAAACATGGGGTTTGATATAGCTACCTGGTGACGGCTGATAAATCAGAAATGGCCACTAGAGTCTTCCCTGTCATTCTGTCTATATTAGTAGCAGCTCTGTGACTGCCTGTGAAGCTCTAAGTCGACTGCGAAGACGCATTGGGACGCGTATTCTCGTAACACGATCGGGGATTGCTCCTTTACCATAGGTATTGCATTTGGATCCGGTCGCTGGCTAACTGACATGTACTGCGCTGATGATATCTACCTGTTAGCCTTATACTTTTCCGACCTATTTTCTATGCTGTTGCAGAAGTTTTCAATAGCTAAATTGGTCAGTTTATCCATAAATACTTGAAGGGCTTAACGGTTTTTGGGCTGAATTTTTGATAAGTTAAAGGTGCCGATCGGAATAAATGGCCGTGTACTGGAAGATGTGGACTGTTTAAAATATTTCGGGTCCAGTCGGCTTTTAAGTGTACGGAGTCAATAAGACCTTGTCTCTTGAACTGTTTTTGCTCCTAGGGTTTGCATTGCACTACCGTATATCACTACCCTACTGTTGCCACCAATCTTCGCGTGTACCGGGCGCCCATTCAGTTAGTCCTACACGATCGTAAATGCTGGACTGCGTCCGTGGATTATGAGCGAAAATTAGAGCTCTTGGACCGACCCCCGTCACTACGACCATCAGGCCCAGTTCCGAAAAGAAAACGGAGGTAGTTGCCGGTAGATAGATAACTGTTTTTGTACAGAGTTACAGGATCGTATGTTGGAGAAGGTTAGCAGCCAGACGAGCGCACACGTCCGGTGCCGCAATAAGTGGCATTGGGGGACACGTCAGAGCGCCTTGAGTAAGTGCACGTCATAAAATTCCTTGGATAGTTGATAGATAGTTGCATTTTTGAATCAGATGCCCGTTGCCTGTGGACCCTACTTAAAGTGAAGCAGACTGACTTCCTTTCGAGTGATGCAGCCTGCACTCAGTAGGACATTATTGCGATGATATGTCAGACCATTCAAGAAGCCGAGTGGGGGTGGTTTCGGCGTGTATTTCATATTTTGTGTCATGAACGCTCAGTTTGACGCCGTTGCCCCCCTAGGTCGCCGAAGAGGAGGCCAACGCAAAACCTGGCTCTGCACAGTTCGCTTGGACTTTATTCCATCTAATTGGCCAGCCGCGTCTTCTGACAGAGAACTTTGGTCCTAGCTCGCGTTCTGCGTCCGCGTATTTTTGTCATGCTTACAGGCTCGTCAGAGCTATTGTGAAGTTTTAATTTGCGTTATACCGCGTTCTCCTCCACCTTAAACCTTCTCAACCCTAGATATAATAGAGGTGCAAAGGAACGCCTAGTGATCAAGGCCTGTTTAACCAGTACTGGTGGGGTCTCTCTCCACGAGGTCCAATCGCGTCTTCGTGTCCCACGTACTCGGTAGTTTCTTTTAGGCTCATAAGGACTCTGTGAATGTGGCGCGAGTTTTTACGCACTGTAGAATCCCTCCATGTAGCCGGGAGAGTGCTAGAGGCATGTATGCTTAAATGCACAGTACTAAATGAAAAAATCGCTGATGAGGACGATGCTCCATATAGGCCACTGCACTGCACGAGTAGACGTAAAATGAGAAGAAATCAGAGCTGTGACGCCCAATTACAACGGACTCGGGCATTAACTTGTTTCTCTCTCTCTCTCTCTCTGATGCCAATATATTTTTTATGGGTAGTGTATTCTGTGTCGAATTTGATTGGCTAAAAAGGTTCGTACTCATTAGACTGTAGTTAAGGCATTGTCGTCTACTGAAAATGAAGTACTGCCGCTTTCCTCGGGACGACTTTAAGGTAGTGGTGCATGCCCTTCCTTATGCAGCTTATTTTTTGTAACATGGTGGCAGAGAGGTTAAATCTGGTTTCAGTATTGTTTGGCCGATGTTCAGCTACGAGCACAAGCAGTATTGTTGAGGGTGGTGGTGCAAGTGTAGATGACATTCTATCATGATGACCCAGTCCTAAACTCGGTCGCTTTTAAGCCCTCTCAGAAAAACAGTAGTTTGTGTGTAGGGGGCAAGGGCAAACGCTTCCGACTATTCTCCCTCAAAATAGCATGTTAGCCGAGCTCTGTAACCCTTCTTTCTTTTAACATGCCTCTGCCAGCTTACTTAAATGCAGTTTAACGCCCTTTGCTAGTAGGACTGTCGCTACGAGCTCTCCTGTACACGCCGCTGCGCACGTCTGCCTCGCCGCTGCTGGATTATCTTATGCGGACCCTAGCTGGCTAGCATACCCTTTGTTCCACACCATTTACTGACTGACGTACAAGCTCGATACCAGCCGCGTATGCGCCGACCCAGTAAGCGTAGCAGGTTCAACCTCTGACCGACGTCGCAGCCTATAAATACCCACTTGGAAATAAATGCATATATACTTGAAAAAACTTGCATCAAAGCTCTGACCTGCCAAAGAGGCTCTCTTGCATGGCTTGCGCCCAGTGACACGAGAGCGGGTCAGTGAAATCCCGCTTTGGAAGTTAACTCAGGCAGTATGCAGGCCACATCAAACCACCGTTTTCAACGCCAGTGTCCATCTAACTTTTCTTCATATAGTCCGAGTTATATACAGCCATTGAGGAGGTAATCCGGCAAATACATGGACTATAATGGTCATTTCTGGCCTATCTACCGTGGACTAGTAATCTGCAAGATTTAAATAAGACTCCAGTGAACCGCAGTACAACGCGCTATCACCACATACAGGACTGCGCTGTCTCAACTGCGATCGGAAGCCTTCCTAGCGCTTGGAAATTGAACTCCCAGATCTGGCCTGATTTTGAGTCTATATATCCCAGCTCGACGTTGTTGCCGTAGTGCAGTAGTGTCTTAAATGCAAAGTTTTGGAGAGCATAGACCGATGCGACCCCGTAAACCACTTAAACGCCTGTTTTTGCTTATGCAAACCGAAATATCTCGAGTTCGCAAAGGTGAGAGTACCAGAATAGTAACCTCAAAAAGAGAAGTCGTTCATCAGAGGAGAGTTTTCGTGTTGGTGACATTTCGGAGAACTTGACCGACTTCCGTTGTCGAAACATTCGATGCCTAAATGGGTCAGAATTTTAAATGAATCCTGAAGCTAGTCTGGAGAGCCATTCCCTACATAAAAGAGGACTCAGAGGAGGTCTCTCTCGACTATCACAAACTACCAAAGTAGTCTTGAACCATCGACCCCAAGAACGAGTCGTCGCCGTGTCATGCAACCTAAAGGAAAATTCCTATCTGTCAAAACTTAAACAGTTTTTTGGTAAATATGTTGTGCCGATGGGAACGGTAGCTACGTCAGGGAAAGCGGATGAAAATTGAATATACACCTACGCGGGCACAAACAGGCAAGTCGGAAGCTAGAACCAAACTCTCAACTGGTAACGCCATTTGGGAAACGGCCATATTTTCGACTTGTGTGCAGTGACCATCTAACGCCAAGGAACCTCATGAACAGAACGAATCGTACTTGAAGCGTGGTATTCAGAGGCCAAGTCCATCAACATGCATCAACGTCTTGCGAATTGTCAAGCCCGTTCAACTACGTACATGAGCACAATTACAAGACGACCACATCAAATAGGGCAGACACAGCACTGCGACAAACTAACCCGAAAATGCAACAGAGTTGTAGCTCCCCTTCATTGAGGTGATAGCGCATAAACTAAGCAGCCATTAAACCGCCCGAAATACTTTCCAGAGGGTTGAGACAGCGAAGGAGAAAAAATTGATCAGTTCGAGGCCGACTAGTTGAACACTTAGTCGGTGCGGAGTCGACCACATTCTTCCAGACAGCTCTGTTGCCATGCACAAATCTTTCTCACACCTGCATATATACAAAACGTAGAGTGCAAACGACAAAGGCGATCAGTGTTGGTAATTTGTGATGTACTAGCTTTCGTCCGGCAGACAGACCTAACCCCAGGTCTGCACGGCCTAGGATTGGAACCCGGTCTCTGTGGTCATTGAGCGTTAAGTAGTCCATCGATCTACCATGCCTGGGATTGGAACCCGGTCTCTGTGGTCATTGAGCGTTAAGTAGTCCATCGATCTACCATGCCTAGGATTGGAACCCGGTCTCTGTGGTCATTGAGCGTTAAGTAGTCCATCGATCTACCATGCCTGGGATTGGAACCCGGTCTCTGTGGTCATTGAGCGTTAAGTAGTCCATCGAACTACCATGCCTGGGATTGGAACCCGGTCTCTGTGGTCATTGAGCGTTAAGTAGTCCATCGATCTACCATGCCTGGGATTGGAACCCGGTCTCTGCGGTCATTGAGCGTTAAGTAGTCCATCGATCTACAATCGATCTACCATGCCTGGGATTGGAACCCGGTCTCTGTGGTCATTGAGCGTTAAGCAGTCCATCGATCTACCATGCCTAGGATTGGAACCCGCTCTCTGTGGTCGTTGAGCGTTAAGTAGTCCGTCGATCTACCATGCCTGGGATTGGAACCCGGTCTCTGCGGTCATTGAGCGTTAAGTAGTCCATCGATCTACCATGCCTGGGATTGGAACCCGGTCTCTGTTGTCATTGAGCGTTAAGTAGTCCATCGATCTACCTTGCCTAGGATTGGAACCCGGTCTCTGTGGTCATTGAGCGTTAAGTAGTCCATCGATCTACCATCGATCTACCATGCCTGGGATTGGAACCCGGTCTCTGCGGTCATTGAGCGTTAGTAGTCCATCGATCTACCATCGATCTACCATGCCTGGGATTGGAACCCGGTCTCTGTGGTCATTGAGCGTTAAGTAGTCCATCGATCTACCATGCCTGGGATTGGAACCCGGTCTCTGTGGTCATTGAGCGTTAAGTAGTCCATCGATCTACCATGCCTGGGATTGGAACCCGGTCTCTGTGGTCATTGAGCGTTAAGTAGTCCATCGATCTACAATCGATCTACCATGCCTGGGATTGGAACCCGGTCTCTGTGGTCATTGAGCGTTAAGTAGTCCATCGATCTACCATGCCTGGGATTGGAACCCGATCTCTGCGGTCATTGAGCGTTAAGTAGTCCATCGATCTACAATCGATCTACCATGTCTGGGATTGGAACCCGGTCTCTGTGGTCATTGAGCGTTAAGTAGTCCATCGATCTACCATCGATCTACCTTGCCTGGGATTGGAACCCGGTCTCTGTGGTCATTGGGCGTTAAGTAGTCCATCGATCTACAATCGATCTACCATTCCTGGGATTGGAACCCGGTCTCTGTGGTCATTGAGCGTTAAGTAGTCCATCGAGCTACCATCGATCTACCTTGCCTGGGATTGGAACCCGGTCTCTGTGGTCATTGAGTGTTAAGTAGTCCATCGATCTACAATCGATTTACCATGCCTGGGATTGGAAACCGGTCTCTGTGGTCATTGAGCGTTAAGTAGTCCATCGATCTACCTTGCCTGGGATTGGAACCCGGTCTCTGTGGTCATTGAGCTTTAAGTAGTCCATCGATCTACAATCGATCTACCATGCCTAGGGATTGGAACCCGGTCTCTGTGGTCATTGAGCGTTAAGTAGTCCATCGATCTACCATCGAGCTACCATGCCTGGGATTGGAACCCGGTCTCTGTGGTCATTGAGCGTTAAGTAGTCCATCGATCTACCATCGATCTACCTTGCCTGGGATTGGAACCCGGTCTCTGTGGTCATTGAGCGTTAAGTAGTCCATCGATCTACAATCGATCTACCATGCCTAGGATTGGAACCCGGTCTCTGTGGTCATTGAGCGTTAAGTAGTCCATCGATCTACCATCGATCTACCATGCCTGGGATTGGAACCCGGTCTCTGTGGTCATTAAGCGTTAAGTAGTCCATCGATCTACCATCGATCTACCATGCCTAGGATTGGAACCCGGTCTCTGTGGTCATTGAGCGTTAAGTAGTCCATCGATCTACCATGCCTAGGATTGGAACCCGGTCTCTGTGGTCATTGAGCGTTAAGTAGTCCATCGATCTACCATGCCTAGGATTGGAACCCGGTCTCTGTGGTCATTGAGCGTTAAGTAGTCCATCGATCTACCATGCCTGGGATTGGAACCCGATCTCTGCGGTCATTGAGCGTTAAGTAGTCCATCGATCTACCATCGATCTACCATGCCTGGGATTGGAACCCGGTCTCTGTGGTCATTAAGCGTTAAGTAGTCCATCGATCTACCATCGATCTACCATCGATCTACCATGCCTAGGATTGGAACCCGGTCTCTGTGGTCATTGAGCGTTAAGTAGTCCATCGATCTACCATGCCTAGGATTGGAACCCGGTCTCTGTGGTCATTGAGCGTTATAGTCCATCGATCTACCATCGATCTACCATGCCTGGGATTGGAACCCGGTCTCTGTGGTCATTAAGCGTTAAGTAGTCCATCGATCTACCATCGATCTACCATGCCTAGGATTGGAACCCGGTCTCTGTGGTCATTGAGCGTTAAGTAGTCCATCGATCTACCATGCCTAGGATTGGAACCCGGTCTCTGTGGTCATTGAGCGTTAAGTAGTCCATCGATCTACCATGCCTGGGATTGGAACCCGATCTCTGCGGTCATTGAGCGTTAAGTAGTCCATCGATCTACCATCGATCTACCATGCCTGGGATTGGAACCCGGTCTCTGTGGTCATTAAGCGTTAAGTAGTCCATCGATCTACCATGCCTAGGATTGGAACCCGGTCTTTGTGGTCATTGAGCATTAAGTAGTCCATCGATCTACCATGCCTAGGATTGGAACCCGGTCTCTGTGGTCATTGAGCGTTAAGTAGTCCATCGATCTACCATCGATCTACCATGCCTGGGATTGGAACCCGGTCTCTGTGGTCATTAAGCGTTAAGTAGTCCATCGATCTACCATCGATCTACCATGCCTAGGATTGGAACCCGGTCTCTGTGGTCATTGAGCGTTAAGTAGTCCATCGATCTACCATGCCTAGGATTGGAACCCGGTCTCTGTGGTCATTGAGCGTTAAGTAGTCCATCGATCTACCATTGAGCCACATGACCGTTGGCTAGCGATAGCCATCCTAGTTGTACTTGTCTTCATCGAGACTGCATCCTCGTTGTTCGCTATACGACCACCTGCGGGTTCCTCCTCTAAATTTACCTATGGGGTGGATCAACGGTGAGTAGAGGGGCATACGGGTACCGAGAGCGCTATAACAACCAAGTGAAGTCTGGCTTGGCATCATAGGCAGAAAAACCAGTTGAGTGTATAGAATTATGTACGAACTATGGCTTTGTTGGTGGTGAGCAGCTGATAAACAATTAAAGGTGCGCCATGATAGCAACACGTTTGCATTATTGTTTCACATAAATTGATTGTAATTTGGCTTGGTTTTGTTAAAAACGTCTATGTCAATTTCCGATAGTGTCCCTAACCGCATTTTTTATCCACAAGCACAATTGGCAGTTCGACCGTCGATTTCGACGAGGTCCACCGTATGCTCCACACCAGGTGGTGCAGGGACGGTGACTTGCGCGTGAATTAGTTTTAAGTGATAGTAGCCTTGCGCTGCAGCTACCGCACTCTCTCCTCCTCCCCCACCTGAGTCCGGTGTCAAGACAGAGTCAAGAAGACCGGAGATGGGAGAGGGCGCAGGTGGCTGGCGCGGCCTAAGCCGCCCCTGGGCGTGCCACCACACCTGGCTCGGATCCCACGGAGTGGGAGTGCCATAAAGGCCACATTAAGAAGGAGCCATTGCAACCTGACTCTCAGTCCGCCAGTCAGCCACTCCACACAAAACACACATTGGGCTGACCACGCGGTCCGAGTTATCCCGTCAGTTGGCAACCTTCCAAGCCACGGCTTTTAGCGCACCGTGATAGTTTCCCAAGCGCGTCAGATTGTTTATAGTGAGGAAAAATACGCTGAGCTCTCGACCTCACTTTCTCCACCCCCACAATCAGACCACTGTCCGAGCCAGTCAGTTGCCTGATGTGGGAGTGGGCGCATTGGCTGACGGATCGGCGTACCCGTCTTCGCGCGCCACAGCACGGCCTGGCCCCCATAACGCACACACCAGGATTCACAAACTCAGGGATATGGAGCAGCCATCGCCGTCTGACTCCCAGTTCACTGGTCAGCCACTCGACACACACAGCACATACACTGAGCCGACGGCGTGGTCTGGTGGAAGCGTCAGATTGGCAGATCTTCCAGCCACGGTTTCTAGGAAACCGTGATATACTGTGGTAAATGGTGATTGTGAGAGTGTTGTCGATGCATTGGTGTAGGTAGTGTGCGCTGATGTAGGTTAGCCTAGGGTGGTTTACCGGAGGTTGTCATGGAGGCGCATGTGTCCTAATAGGCCCATGCGGTGTGTAAATGTGCGAAAGCAGTTAGGGCAGTGAAGGCGGGCACGTCAACTGTATGTCGGAGCCCCAGGCACTGGTTCACCAGCCTCCATGCGATGGATTCGCAGGTGACCGACCAGGCCGATGCGTGAGTTGAAGTTGCGGGTTCAGTGTGGGCAGGAGAAATCGGTAGAGGCTGGGAGGATGTCATTGCTGGTAGTGGGGGTGGCAGGGGCACTAAGAATGGCAGGAGCGGAGGGTGTGCATGGTGTATCGGTGTTGTCGGCATTGTGGTTAATTCCGCTGTTATGGATGCGCATGTGACCGAATAGGCCTATGCGATGAGTGAATGCGCGAGGACAGTGAGGGCAGTGGAGGCGACGACCTCTGCTGTGTGATGGTGCTCCAGGCACTGGCTCACCGGTCTCTGTACGATGTATTCGCAAGTGACCGACCAGGCCGATTCGTGAGGTGAATGTGCGGTCGCATTGAGTACAGCTTAGAGAGATTCCCCATCGCTGATGGTGGTGGTGGTGGTAGTGAAGGCGGTGGTGGTTGCGGTGGTAGGGGTAACAGGCGATGAGTAGATGGATGTGGTCTCTGTGATGGTGGGAGCAATGGAATTGATGACAGGAGTGAGGGTAGGGGAGTCAGAAGGAGGGTTAGCAGAATTTGACGTAGAAATTGGAATTGTCGGATTGTTTGTGCATTGCGTCCGAAGATGTCCAACCAGGCCGATTCGCGCGCGGAAGATGCGTTGACAGCGCGGGCACGTTGGCAGGGCCTGGGCATTGGCGGTGTTGGTCCGGGGCGCTGGTGACTTTCGTGCCGCTCTTTTTGGCCTTGGCAGCGGCGATCCGGTTGGCCTCATAGATCGCTGAACCAGTCTTCACTGATCTTCTCCATGCCGGTCTATCCTGGGCGAGGTCCTCCCAGGTCGCAGAGTTGATTTGCAGTTGCTTCAGCGATGTCTTCAAAGTGTCCTTGTAGCGTCGTTTTTGACCTCCCTGCCTGCGAGAACCCGTAGCGACATCACCGTAGAAAAGTCGTTTGGGTAGTCGCTCGTCGTCCATTCTTACCAGGTGGCCGCTCCATCGCAGTTGCACTTGCCTCAGCATGGCATGGATGCTGAGGATTCCGGTCCGCTCCAGGACTTCCGTGTCCGGGATCCTGTCTTGCCATCTCAGCTTCAGTATTCTGCGGAGGCAGCTGAGATGAAAGTGATTCAGCTTCCTGGCTTGGTTCGAGTAGACGGTCCAGGTTTCCGCTCCGTAAAGGAGTGTCGACAAGACGACGGCCTTGTACATCTTCAGTTTGGTGTTCAGGTGAATACCGTGGCGATTCCACACGGAGGACTGCAGCCGGCCGAAAGCCTGACTAGCTTTGGAGATCCGTTGGGCAACCTCGTCATCGATTCTCGTGTTGCGCGACATCGTGCTTCCTAGATAAGCTCTTGCACTCGCACACACACGGTCATCCAAAACACATTTTTCCCCAAGGCTTTTCACCCACATCCCAAATTGCTTTCGGACAGCTCTGCAGCTCCTGCCTTCTGAACCGTTCAGCGGACTCGATCCCTACTGGATCCTTCGTATCACAAGCACAATTAGTGACACAGACACAACAGCAGCATGAAGTCAGTTTGGAATATCTTGGGGATTGTACTCAGTCATTTCTTGCACTTATATGCTTTTAGCACGCTGGGGTCACCCATTTATAGCGTCCCACGACGTTTGTACCCAGATCACCACAATAATCCGACCGAGTCACGATTAGCAGAAGGCGAAAGGTCCGAGAGTGGATGTGTTGTTTCGCCTAGCATTCCCAGGTAGCAGTGGTCGCTGGCAAAGATAGAGCTACTGCTGCGTCCACTCAGGCCTGAGAGAGCGTGGTGGCAGCTGATTTAAATGGGTTTGTGGAGCGATTTCAAGTTTTCTCCAATTTTTATATGTTTTAGTAGCTGAGGGCTGGTGTCTCTAGTGATCCACGTTGTATCAGCCGAAGAGTGGCGTGTTCGAGTGGGGTCACGACTGCTGCGAAACTCGGGATGCCTCTCAAAAATTCATCGATAAAACCGGTTTCAGCAAGTGCCTTTCACTTAATCCAGTCTGCGCGATACTCCTTCGGTACCATATTGAGAGACGGTTGCTTCGGAAAAACTAGCAGCTAGGATGAATCAGATTGCCGATCGTCCCTGTCTTTGGGATTTTTCGCACGCGTTATATGTGCCTAGCAAGGTCAGCTAAAAGGAAATTACTTTGCAATAACCTAAGCAGGGGAACCTACCGGATTAGGATGGTCGAAGGTTGCTTCATCAGAAGACAGGTTGGTTTTGATTAGCGGTTCCTGAGACAATGAGCGTACAAGAGACTGGGTAAGCAGTTGCTACAAGCTGTCTCTTCAGGCAAGTGTGAGCTCATGACCCAACGCGTGTCAACCTTGGATTGTGTCGCCTAAAGTCAAACAGTGACTTACACACGTTTATTGGCTGGTATTAAGAAGCGGGCGGCTCCGAAAGCGCATCGCCCAGGGGCATGCAGTGGACAGAAAGACAACGTGATAAAGCGGTGACGGGAACGGACTCCCATTAACATATTCCCGTTTCCTACCCCACAGTTATCCGGAACGTCTATAAGGCATAAGACACGTATTGGCGTTTGTCCTCAAGGCGGCCGGACGAAAATTTTGAAGACGCAAAGTTGGCAATTTGCTGGACAACATAAACTGGAAGATAAATAGTACAGTTAGTAAAAATACCGAATTCACATTGATTTGCGATGAACACTTATATGCTTATAGTAATTAAAGGGAAATCCGCGGAGTGTACGCTGTAGTGATCCACTTACAGATTTTAAACGAACATAGCTCCGCCTTGAATCACAATTTTTCGAAAGTAAATCTACCATTCAACTGAAGCATTCCTGATACCCGGTCACTTAATGTCCTTTGGTGGCTGGGGGCGGAGAGGTTTAAGAAAATCAGTTTGATGGTTTTGTACGATTTGTACAAAAACGACGGAGTTAATGCAATTTAATTACTGCTCAGTGGCAGTGCAATGGACCACTTAACGCGCAGATCCAAACTATATGTGGCTGGTTGGCTGGCGACAACCAACATGCCATAACTGTCCACCCATTCTCCCTTGCCTTCTTCGGTATTCCTTTCAATATACATGTATAAATTTATTCACGCGTTATTACTAGGGCAACACGGAAAGGGAAGGCTACCAATTGTAGGCCCCTTAAAAAAATCGAAGCGGTATGTTTCTGTTAACAACAACCGTCTGTTTGTCCTTGTCAGGTGTGTTTAAGTAGCAACAAATGGTTACATAATCAAGTGTTTTGTGACGCCGAGGGCACTACTGTGTGCAAGATGAAGCAGACCCGTCGTTTGCACGATCGCTGGAACTATTGGAGGGTTTTTCTCTTCGTGTACATTTTTGAATTTTTTTATCGAGCTTGGATTTGCGTAGAGTCCATCAACTATCTCTCGGTCCGAAGTGCACACGACTCAGTCTGCTAACCAAAGCTCCAAACTTGGTTCTCGGCCCTCAGCTTGAGCTTTTTTGCATCACGTTGGGGTACTCACGAACTGGTAGCTTATATTTAACGAGTCATAAGTAAGAACAACAGGAAGAAAGTCCAGTTGGTGAGTAAAATTAACATTGAAGGTGTCCAGCGAGCCGTATCGTCACCCCTGCACCAACCCTCACGAGGTTTACGATGGTGACCATCTCAACCACCAGCGGTTATCACACTCCTGATGCTCCGCACCGCTGCCACCGTCGTCGGCCACGACCAGCATCATTGCAACAACCCAGGATGATAACTGATAGTGCGCAAACCAGGATGATACCCAGGAATAAAGAAAAGCATGCAATACCACCAATTAATGATAACAACTAGGATGATAACTGCCACCTCTCCCACTCCGATCACAGGTAAAAACACGTCAGTAGCCCCGTGACTACCACCACCCCCCAAAACGGCAAGGTGGAGTCGAATCCAACTCTGTCCTCACTGCATTCACCACTTAAATCACGCATAGGCCTGGTAAGTCACTTGCAAATCCAGCTCACGGAGATGGGCAAACCAGCGCTGGAAGCCCTGACATACACTCACTGCATTCTCCTCCATTATCTACAGAGCCAAAGCACATTAACTCACCGCATGGGCATACTCGGCCGGTCAAACCACCACCACCACCACCTACACACCACATACTCTACAGACAAGGAATTATGACGGCATTAGTCGGAAGCGTGTTACTTCACTCCTTCTCCATATGATCTCGTGTGAGCTCCAAGCCGCCAACCTCATTTCTGTGATGTTCAGGCTGCCAGGTCATGGTTGGCGCGCAGACGGACTGTCAGATCTCTCAGCCATTTTGACTAGTCTCCACATCCGATTACTGACTGGCACCAACAATGAACTGATGTCCTGGAGATAGACGGGCAACAGAACTGAGCGCATATTCCTCACTATTAACAAGCTGACGCGGTTATGTCTTTGCTGGGCGCTAAAGAGCCGTGGCCTGGAAGGCTATCAACTGACGGGGTAACCTGGTCATGTCTTAGTGACAATCTCGCTTAGTTGGAATCCGAGCCGTTTTCCTTTCTTGTTTGTATGAAAATTTGATCTATTGAGCGTGGGACAGGCTTGTTTGACACGCTTAGAAGAGCTGCTTAATTCTGTCAGCCATTGCACTCGATATCGCCTCAGGTCTTCTGGACTTTCTCTTGACACCGCGCTCAGTTGAGACGAAGAGAGAGAGAGCGAGAGATAGAACACGGTAGATGCTGCGCAAGTGTATTATCAGTACAAACTCATTCACGTCCAATTTACCCTCACTACGTCTACCTCGCTGTGGTACACATGATGATGGATCGTCGGAATCGACAATCAAACGATCATTGCTCTACCAAATGTGATTTTATTGTGAGCTGTTGGATTTCATCACCTGCCTTTGACGGTCATAATGAATTTCACCTGTTCCCTTTATGAGATAATCCCTGATCCATGTATGGTTCATTTACTAGTTTTAAAAAACGACTTGGCGAGCATACGCTCTGCTTCCGATAACTTCTATTCAGGCCAGTAAAGTTATAGGGAAACGTTAGAAAGTAGTATAAATTTAAAACATGAAATCGATAATATTCGTCCGTTTGTGTGGGTTGTCTGAGAGGTGTGCATGGGGGAGGATGATAAGAAACAGTGTGATAAGCGGCAGTGCGCATTTGGTAGAGCCGTTCCAAGGGAAGGGGAAGACAGAGATGTCTCGGGAGAATGCATGCAGTTAAGCAGCCGCTGGCCAAGCGAAGCGCGGAGCTTGTACGAGGTTCTTTTGTGCGCACAAGACTGGCTTCTTCAACCTAATGGCAGTCGCTTCTGCTGCTGCTAGTAGACGTTGACCCAGTGGCTTGGGGTAGATTGGTGGGACCTAATAAATTACACGGAAAGCTTCGCTGGGGTCTGCACTATATCCGGTGTCAACTAGATGGACAAGGATGGCGCTTTTTATGCTCTTGACTTCCCCTTTGTTCAGCAATGCTAGGAGGTGTTCTCTTATTCTTTTGGATAGACGTCAACTCGTGTGACCAATATAACCTGCTCCACAGGACCAAATAAATGAGTAAATGCACACGGAGGTGGTCTGAGCCGGCAACCTAAAGTGTCATAGGCTGTTTTTGCACAATGAAAAAGGTCATGTACCTACGCGACACCTAGCTGGGTTTATTTGAAGTATTTTTTCGCGGGTATGAATTTAAAACAGCAGGATTTCTTGGTACCAACAAATTTCGTGACGGCTTATCAACTGCAACCCGTCTTTGCATAACACAGATAACAAATGAAAGTGGACAGCAGTTTGAATTTACAGAAAATCAATACATAATGGCAAGGGTTAGAGGACAACGTAAAGAACTTCAGGAAAGAAAATGTGGGGGAGAAGCTAAGACAACTAAAACCATGAATCATCTAGGGTGAAAATCACCAGGGAAATTGTAGGTCGACCACGTGGTCTAGTTGCTTGCAAAGGTTGTGTTTCTCCCGACGTATATACGCCGCTTCCAAGAACCGTAAAGTCAGAGTTGTTCGTGCCCGAACAACTACTCGGAAAGCTGTTTTGAGGTCTACATAGTAACCATTGAACGTTGTCCTCTGACCCTTGCTGTTATTTATTGATTTTCTGTAAATTCAAACTGCTGTCCACTTTCATTCGTTATCTGTGTTATGCAAAGACAGGTTTGCAGTTGATGAGCCGTCACGAAATTTGTTGGTACCAATAAATCCTGCTTTATACGCCTGTTTTTTATATCTGGGTTTCCTTATTCTTACTAAAGTTAAAAGGGCTTTATGATTTCCCGCTCTTTGGTGGTCAATCTCAGTCTCTTAAATATGTTCTTGTCCATTTCAAATTTAAAAAAGAATTTGACACTCCGTTTGCTAAGCCACACTCTTTCCTTCAACTCGTTCATCCTTCTCTTTTCTGTCCTCCTAATCACCCCTCAATCGGTTCACGCTCCAGTACTTGATTTCTGTTTCATTCTCGCGCAGAACGGATCCATGAATAATTATGTGTCTTGAACTTTAAACCCTGTCACGACCCTCGAAAGGATTAACGGATTTTCTCGGTGTCAAAGCAGATGCTCGGCCTCGCAAATTTGATAGTCCTTGCCTGTTATGAAAGAGTGCTCCTAGAAGGAGAAATAACTGCATCGACCACGCTGAAGTTTGCTTCAAAGCACTCGGATCGAGTTTCTCAACCACATTTTTTTATAAACGAGGCCAACGGGGGAGATATTGTAGCTCGTCTTAAAACGAACCAATACGAATGAACGTTTGACCACTGAAACCGTTAATCTGACTTTCAGACCTAACGGAACACTGCAGAATTCCATCAAACCATCATCATTGCTTTTTGGTTTCTTGTTTAACACCGATCTCGCTTGTGGTTGATTGGGAACGGGGATGTGCCATTGAACGGCGAAAGCGTAATGCGCGTGTGCTGTTCCGCTTCCATCGCCTATATGCAGGTTAAATTAGATTAAGGATCTGGCAGGGACTTCAGCAAGATAGAAGAAATATCTTCAGATGTACAAATGCCCCATTTCTATTCACAAAATGACTCATCTCCCTAGTACAAACTCGGGAAAGGGAGGGAATTGACCACTAAGTAATCACCCTACCTCACAAATGGCCAAATTTGGCTTTTAGCAGTGCTCCAGGTGTCAGAAGTATCTATCGTGGAGGCCGCTGAGAAAGTAACAACTCAAAACACAAGTCTGGTGTCTAGATGAGAGCAATCAGTAATGCTGGCTAGATTTGCATTGGTGTCATGTTAGGGGAAACGGCAGTTGGATGACACATTCTGCAGGGGCAGAACCTATTTACACGCAGAAAATATTCAGGTTGAGTTGGGTGCAACGAGTTCCACCAGTCAGCAAGATATCTCACGTATGTCGTATTTAAAGATTCAAGAGAATGGAAGTTCCGATACACGCGCATGAATAGGAGAGTTTGTATGCAGGTTGTCGAAATTTAATTAGCCATGATGGCAAGATTCATTTCATGGACCTGCGGACAAGCAATAAAAAACAGATGCCACTATTCTACTGACATTTTGCTTCACACGAATCCTATAATTTAATCTAGTTGAGCAGAGCTGGAGCACCTGAGCCGCTGGATTCAATAAATTGCACAAGTTTTTATGTTGTTTGTGGTTTAGTTCATGTGACGTGGAACAGATCGTGTGTGGTACGCAAAGACGGGTCGTTTAACTTTGTCAGCTAGTACACCCAAGCCTACCTACGGGCGTCTTGATATTGAGGTCCAGCGGGTGATGTAGGAGTGAGTGCGGTAGATGCTACGCAAGTCGCCAATGCTGTACCCACCCGTCGGAGCATGCGGTGGATAGCATCAATTTTGATGGTCAAACTGTAATCCCTTTTATACCCCACAGAATCTCACAGGCGTCTTCTCAAAAACTCGTGGGCGCTTACACCAGATCATGATAAATAAATTTATTGAAAAGTTATAAAAGGTAGTACTTCTTAGATGGAGTTCCGGAGGCATAAAACGTCTGGCAAACTGCTGATCCTGCTGAGAACTTGGCCTGAAATCCAGTGAAAATATCATAAATTATACAACTAGAAGTTGCATTTTATGAAAAAGTCGGCAGGATATTAAGAAGAACCGCCGAACACTTCCCCCGGGGAGTTAAGAGGAAGACATTTGAGTACGACCGAAAAATATTCCCTCAAAGTTATCGATCCAGAGATTGCAATGTATCCTGTGAACGCGGCAGCTCCAACACCACCCCAAACGTCATTGTTCAACGCTGTTCAACATGCCTGACAGAAAGGGACTAGTAACCCAAATTCCACCCACCCCCGCTCCACGATGTCCTCTCATACGAACGCTTTTGGCTTCTTACCAAGCCTTAAACTGCTTAAATAATGAACCATTTCCGTATAAATAAACGTGGCTATGAGTAAATAATGCATCCCGCCAGTAGAGGCAAATCGCCGTTATGAGACCATATAAAATTAGAAACTTTTATTTTTTGTGACTTTATGGCGTGCGCTGCAAACAAATAAAGTGAATATACTAACGAACAGATCAATTTGACCCAGATAACCATACTTTGACTAGGCTACTGCAGTTTAAGGAAATGAAAATGTTGAACATTATGTCAAACGTATAATTTCTGATGTCGATAATTAAATAAAACGTCTACGCAACGAAAGAAAGAAGTAACCATGTGAGCATGGACTTCAGCAGGGGGGAAGTGCATATATTTCAGTAAATACATCGAGAAACCTTGAAAGGAGTGTAGATGTCAGTGCAGGACGACAGCGCCAGAACAGGGGATGGCCGCGAAATTTAGCGGGCTTCCAGCGATGACAGTGCGGTCGTCACAAACAACGGTGTCCACTGCCTGGCGCAGAACCGGTGGCAACCACTGAACCCTCACCTACCATGCTCCGATGATAAGGAAAGTTCAAGACCACAGGTAGCTCAGACTCAGTGGGTGGATAAAACTAAACAACACGTCTACGCGTGCTACACACGACATGGTTACAGTACATGTATTAAGTCACTGTATGGACGGCTCGGATCTTTACATATGCAAGAGAACCACAGAGACCACGTTTAGAAGGAGCCGTTCCAACCTGACTCACAGTTATCCGGTCACTCTACAAACTTTTTCACGAGGATCCAGGAGTTTCGGTAGGAAAACGTCTGACAGGGGGAGGAAGGAGACCGAAATGAGCTTCGGCTCTAACGATGAGAATGTTGGGGAATGGGTGCATCCCCAAGCAGCAAAAAAAGAAGGAGACGGATGAACAAAAAAGAGGGCAGAGTACTGACGGGATACTGTTGCGTACACTTCTAAAAATCGGGAAGAGTTGAGAGCAAAGTATAATAGGAAGAATACACGCCATTGTAAAGCATTCAAGGCAGAAACGAAGGCTGTAAAGAGAACATTATAGTCGGACGTAGTAGAGCAATGTGTGAGTCTAAAATTGAACTGTGTAAAAGCTTGGTGATATCTGGGTCATGTATTGCTGTCCAGGAAGTTGAACACTTTTAAGACCACTTTGCTGAGCAAACTGATCAACGGCACAAAATTCTGGAAATTATGCCAGCTCCAAGCGGAGAAAACAAATAAGGTAACTAATTATCACACTGGCAACATATATGCTTACTACAAGCATTGTATACTACTGATTAACCGTCGACCGCTTATGCATATTACTCGGTTAGTCCGCAGTAGCTGATGGATTTCAACTGGAATATTCATAGCAATTTTTGGACCAAACCCAAAAAGGTTTGTTACAAAGGGTTTTCTTCAAGTTGGGGCAGTAATTTCTTCGGCAATTAAATAAGGCCAAATCAAATAACCCTCCTTTTATTTCCTCATGCAGGATCCTGCACGGAAGTTGGATATGCAAAGCCCCTGACTTCCGAGAGCAGCATGTTTTACTGCTGCTGCACGTGAATTACATTATAGTGGTAGCAGTCTTGCGGTTTATCTAATGCCCTCTCTCCTCCTCTCCCACTTTGGCCCAGTAAAACGACCAAGTCTATAAGACCGGAGGCGTGGGAGGGCACAGGTGCAGGCAGAATCACCCCGAAGTGTGTGCCATCAGACCGGCTCGGAACCCACGGTGTGGGAAGGTCATAAAGGCCACATTAAGAAGGAGCCATTGTAGCCTGACTCTCAGTCGGCTAGTCAGTCACTCCCCATGAACACACACTGTGCTTCTTTTGCTGCCAAGTTATCCCGTTCGTTAGCAACCTTCCGAGCCAGGGTTTTTTAATCAACGTGGTAGCTCAAAGGAACCAGATTGTTTATAGTGAGGAGAATACGGTGAGAGGTCGACTTCACAATATACACGACAGTTCGGCACTCGCATTCCGACAATTTCCGTTATATGCTCCACAGGGTGGTGCAGGGACGATGACTGACGCGCAAGTTAGTTTTAAGTTATAGTAGACTTGCACAGCAGCTACCTCACCCCCTCTTCCCTAACGCGCCTGGGCCCGGTTTCAAGACAGAGTCAAGAAGGAAAAGAGCCGGGGTCAGGCGTAAGTAGCTGGCACGGCCGGAGACTCCCCTGACCGTGCCACCACCACCACCACTGAATCAGATGCCACGGAATAGGAGTGTCATAAATGGCAAAAGTTGCTGGTGTGGCGTGAACCTGCTCGTACGAGTGCCACCAAGTCCCACCCCATGTTCGGCATTTGTTATGGGAGATTAACCCGAGTAACGCATGCCATGCCCTGATCTGGACCCCGTGTTGGTACAGCGCATGTACCACGCGGCCCGTTTAGGGGGCACGTCTATAGACATACTGTATGAATCACCATACATTTGCCACCGATGTTGTGCCATTGCATCACACATTTGCGAGTTTTCCATATGAAGTTTTTTTAAGTTGCTCCGGGTACTGAGAAACCTGCTGTCTGAGCCCAAGTCAGTTTACCATAGAGTAAGACCCGATCCATAAGCCCGCAGTGCGCTGGTGAGAGCTCCCCTCGATGATCACCCAACCCGGATTCAAACCTAGAGTGCATCTGAATTTGGCTGTTCTCATTTATTTTGTCAACAAGCCATCTCGTGGACTGCATACCATCGGGCGTTTGCGTCACCCCAAGCGAAAAATTGACGGAAAAGGCAGTAGGGTCGTTTGGGTTGTTCCGCGGGCAGATTTGCCAGGACGAAAATGTCTCGCCCCAAATAATTCATGCACCGCATCCGACAGACGTGATTGAACCCAACGCAGTGAACATCTACTTGTTGTCTCCGCCGGCATTACACCCTTGCACGTACAATCAGTGACCGAGCGTATGAAATTTTAGTAAAAATTCCGAAAGGGTGTTTACGATTAGGAAGGATTATCTTAGCGGGATTTCCGTGTTTATTATCTTGCAGCAAAATCCTCAGATATTTCATTCATTTGACCCACTTGTGAAAAACTCGGTGCCCTCGGTTGGATTCGAACCCACGACAGCAAGGGGAAGACTTTAGTACAGTCAACGCTCTATCCAATTGAACTACGAGGCTCCACTGGGAGCCGTGAGTTGTATCCACACTTGGGTCAAGCTACCTACCAGCCCACTGCAACGTATGGAATCCACCAATGCTGATACGGTAAGCTGACTGCCCAAGCAGGATTTCCTAAGCAATCAATCTAGAATCCGCTTGATGACTACCAGGAACAACTAATTAGTCGAGGATTTTGGCAGATTTGAATAATTCATTTGATCCTCTTTCAATTAGGCCAGAGTGCCAGCTTTTGAATGCAAGTCCTTTCGGTCGCCTGAAAACAAAGAAAGCAAAACGACTACTTAAGTGGTAGGCCTATTTTCTAGCGATTATTTATACCCCCTATAAATGCAAATATATTTTATACAAACATTTTCAGAAATATTGCTTATTGTACTTCTTTAGTCTCAAATTGCGTCTACTTTAAAGTTATATACAAAAAGTGCATATTTGGGTTTTAACAAAGTTTTCCCATTCCCTGAATAACTTTGAGCCCGATCAGCTTTTGCGGTTGAGGTTTTCAGCCTACAAGCAATATGTTTTTCGTCGAAGGAATAGCATATATTGCTCTAGGCAAGTAGGAAGATATCATCTAGTGCTCATAAAACGTCGTAATGGATGTTGATCAGGGTGTGTACTTTGTGAGGACGATAAGTAAACCGAATGATGCGACACTATTTGAACGGAAATTGTGAGGTCCCTAAAAATCTCGTAATTAGAAACTTTTTAAAAATCCAAAAGAAGACTTCCTTTGAGTATAAAATTTGATAATATGAGTTACTATCAAAATTTGGGCAGGAAAGAATATTTTGTTTACTTTTTGCCATTAACTATATTTGAATAAATAAAGCCCTCGAAAATAATCAGCAAAAGTGGCAGACTACTTAAGTAGTCATTCCGCATAAAGTGCTGTTTTGACAGACTTCCGACGAGAAGTGCATTTAAAAGCCAACATCATGGCGTGTCTGAAATATCCTGGGATGGTGCCGCACTAAGACCGGTATTACAACCTCGCTTAAGAAATCGTCGCCAGTCGAAAACGCTTTTCCGAATTTTGATTAACCGTTCACGAGATCAGTCGCGGACTGTATGCGCGCTCACAACTGGCTATTAATTCGACCGGGGCACCAGATGACTGGTCGCCACAAATGTCACCGTGTGGCCGGCACACTGGCAACACAAGAAGCGCTCACAATACCGACCTGGATGTACGCTGGCATGTGCACCTAGCAGGTCAACCTCGACTTCTGACCCGGTGGCCTATGCAGGCACCGTGCAATTACACTGTCCCCCCTTCCTCCTCAATCACAGCCTCCATTTCCCAATCCTAGCTGAGTCTGTGCGCAACCTACGAATCCATGCTTCAACCGGCAGCGTAGATAAGACTCCGAAGAGATTTCGCGCTGCGGTGACTACCAGGTTGCATTAACTTCAGGCTGACACAACTGCAGTCGACTATCGCACATGCTGGCGTACGTAATAGCGTGATTCTACTGGAGCAAAAGTGAAGTAAGCTAAATCAACAAAAAAATAATAGTAATAATTGAAGTTCACATTTGGGTATGGAGAAAACAGGTTTTATAACGACAAAGATGGTAATGAAAGGCAACCGGTCAGCAAAAAGCACACATCCAAAGGCAGAACCTTCATTTGTTGTTTCATCGACAAGTTATCTATTCACATTAGGCGAGAAGTAGGGCACTTTAAAATAGTGCAAAAGACCAAAGGAAAAAAAGAAAAGGTGGATGCGCAGCGGGGGCGGGAGCGGCGAGATGTGACAGATTGGAATGCACGCATGTCCAAGATGCCTGTCTGCCTAGCGGCTGTAAATGTCCAAATGAAAGACAATTGATTGTAGTGCGCGATGCGGTTGCACTATTGGATCCAACAGTTAATCAGAAGCACATGCAGAAACGCCACGTAGATGAGGAGTAGGAGCATCAGAATAAGACGTGGCCGTCGGCCGACTAACCGCTCCGTCAACAGAAGGAGAGTCCCACCGATGCGACTGCAGGGTTCTCTCAGACGCTGATGAATAGCCGAAATCTGATGAGCTGAGGCATTAAAAGAATGAGACGACAGTAGAGGCAGATGTTTTGGAAAAAGGATAAAATTCCGGAGAGGGAGGGAGGGAGAGAAAGAGAACAAGATCAGTTGGCAGAACTACCTCGAGACACCAGACGTTGTTTTGCACATGCCGGTTGTAAAGAGAAACCCAAAATTTAACCTCGGAAGACGCCCTTTTCTGCAGCCAATAATGGTCACTGAGGTACAAAATGACTGCGGACGCCGTATTCCTGACAGGCTTTTAAACAAGCATGATTCGTTGTATCACGTAGTTTATTAGCAAGCTGGAGCTACAGCGGTGCCTGGGGAATGAACAACTTGCACAAGCGTGGTCGAATGAGTTCTCGTCGACCGACACGAAAGCCTCACCGACGGAATTTAGGGAATCCGAGTTTCCGAAGACGGCTGATGACATGTGAGCTTGCGAAAGCGGATCAGTACAGATAAGGGTGCTAGATTTTAAAAGATGAAACAGGACTGGAACAGCACGGTTCCGGATTATTTATGTTTTAGACAGTCGTCTATAGCCCTGAACAACATCTTCCATGGGAAACAAACGTGTGCACTCATATTACGACGATTGTCCGCAAATTTAATGCAAATAATAGGTCATCGATAACACTGAACCCGAGTTTATCAACATATAACAACTGACGGCCTCTATTCCAAAAAAGGGCGCAGGTGAGGGAGAACTTTATTTCGAAGACTGTCAACAGTTTCTGTTGTTATTTGCAGTTAAAACGCGGCTTTTTCGGCCTACTTGTGCTTTCACATACATCTCCATTGTATGGATGTGATCATGCCTGATCTAGCCGGCGTCGATGGTGTCGCAAACTGTACCCCTTTAGGCATGCAAGAGCGCATCCGTAAAGTTCGACCTATTTTTACCTCCAGCAATGGAGACCCAGTGCCAAGGGTCCAGTAAACACCATGTCTCGGCAGACTGTGCTGAGTCATGTTCTAGGTCGGCCTTCTCTTTGAACACCCCTAAGTGAGCGAGAGCGCCAGATCAAGCGTAGCAGCACTGAATTCATGGAGCAGGGTCAAAAACGTGCCCAAGACATAACAGCCTCGCCATGTCTCCGTAGCGAATGCCGACGGTCTATTTCCAGAGGAACTCAGTAAACCTCACTCGAAGAATGGTTTTACAGACAGAGGCGGTCAAACGTCTCCAGTTTTCACTTATTTTTCACGCGCATCGTGCCTGATTTAAGGGTAATCATATGCACCTCGTCATATATTAACTACAGTAGCTGACCCATTTTAGGAAATTTTAATCAGAATTTTGAAATTTTTCCGATTAGAAATAAGAAGTTAGGTGAGGTTTTAATACTGATGATCTTGCAACATAACCTCGAGATATTTCAGTCCCGACAGCATACCGGTTTCTGAATGAGCTTCTTTCAGACCTCCTGTGTAAAAGATGACTACTTAAGTATCATGAAACCTTCCCACCGAAGTTTGATGGCTTTATAAATTCAGATACATTTTGTAGAAAACAAAAGAAAAATTATTATTTTTATAGTAATTTAGTAGCAAATGACGTCTTCACCGTCTATACTTGAAGGAATGTTTCAGGTGTAAAATTTTTTTTCCAATCCTCACCATTTTGAAATCGAAGTGCTGCTACCGTAAAAGAGGTTTTATTCCTCCTCCCACCTCAGCACCAGCAGGGTTAACTGCGTTAAGCTTAAATGCCCAAAGTTTGTGTGAAAGATGCGGTTCAGTGGCGGTACCGATATTCCGACGAGCCCATCGATTTCTGTAGGGAATGGCAAGACCACGACAAGAGACATCCACAGTTTTCTTTCACGGGAAGTACCCCAAACGCTTCATTTAAAGACCCCCTGAAGTGCGTGATTTATTTCCGAAGAGAGGTTACTAAAAGGTGTTGGTAAAAAATCGGCTAAACGAATCTCCTGAACGCCGGAAGTGGGATTTAGGTTGGCCTGTACCAGGCCCATCGTCAGCTCCTACGAAATTCATGCGTCAAAAATCACGGGCTCATATTGACGAAGATGGGTGCCTGACGGTAAATTTGAAATAGCAGAAAGGACAAAAGATTTGCGCAATTCCTCTTTCCCCTGCTAAAAGACTAACTAGGCTTGACCACGATCTGACACCATGGACCAGATGAAGATTGCAAAGATCTAGGGGACTTCGTCCACAAAATTAACGATGCAGTACTTTTATGACCCTGTGTTTTGTTACCGCTCATGTCAGCCGATTAGCCACGCTTCCTCCACGGAGTCCGTACGGTAGGGACAGGTACTGTTGCTGAAACTCCCAGGTAGTAGGTATGCAGGCTAATTAAAAAGGGTTTGTTATTCCTCAGTTCTGACAAAAGTAGCGAGGGTCGACAGCTAATACGGCTTGCCACAATTTCTGAAGGCGTCAGACACTACCAGCGGCAAGATTTCGAACAGTTTCAGAGACCGGTAAGGGTTGTTATGGTTCCTGAGAACGAAATGTGTCGGGAACTCTTGAACTATTTAACACGAATATTGGCTGGGACTGATACCTCAGACAGACACAAGTTAGACACTCAATCCAACGGTATAATGGGGATAAAAGAAACCTTTTTTCTGAATTGCAGACAACTTAATACTGACTGATAATTCTCTCTGGGAGTCATTAAGGAAGCATTTCGTATTTTCAGCCCGAAACGACACAGCAGCCAGTGTTTATTTTGCAATCCCTCTTTGTTTCAGTCGTAGCCAAGATGAGTTACAGGAAGCGGTCGCGAAAAAGATGACACGATCGCTCAAACACAAGCTCTGTTCGCCGGGTCGTGATGAAGAAGGACCCATTGTCATGGTTGGAAACGTCTAAAGTAGTTTATCGAACCTGGTATAGTTGTGGACAAAGTAACTATGTAGGGAATAACGGGTAGAATACTCCGGACGCGAATAGTTAAGCAGGCAGCGCTAAAGTTGCGACTCAGTCGACGGGATCCGGTCACACACACGATGAGGTCGAAATCCTCGCGATATGTGGCAACCGCGTGAGCCGAGAACTACTTGACGCGTGGTCTTACGGCTCTCATTTGATTAAAAAGCGCGCTGACTTTGCTAATAGAAGCGAAGAGACAACCGTGTGAGCAGCGAAACTGCTGGAGTCATGATTTTCCCGCCCTCAATCAATCAACAAGCGCAACGACCTGCCTGCTCGATATTCGGTGCTCAGAATTTGTCTGGGCAGAGTAGTTGGCCACGCGGAGAACGCGCGGATGGTCACTGCTTCTAGTGCCAATGTAGGTCAGCCGAAATTACCCAGGAGTTCAAATGGATGACGATCAGCAACTCGATTGCGGGCCAACATTGAGCCGCATGCGATGAGCGGGGGAAATGATAATCTTGACAAGCACGCTGGGCCACAGCAACGGCATGCTGCAACATGTTGCCGGTCAGACAACTATCACACCACCTGCAACTATCTGCGATGCACGCGGGAACTGTCATGTTGATAGGCGTGTAGTGGCCTAGTAACAACATCCTATAAATGCTGCAAAACCTGGGCGATCCAATACCCTTATCTGATTCCGTCTCTGATGATGGATTCGGGTGAGAATCCGAAACGTCAGGCTAATAAAGCTCTTGTTCCAGTGATCGTGTTTCCTTCTTCGCGCACTGACCTTCCCTTCCATATTCACTGCTTAAATTTTGTCTAGGCAAAGTACACCGCCACACGAAGAGCGCACGGAACGCCATTGTTATCGGTGCTAGTGTTGGCGAGACAACTGTCCGAAAGAACCTACAGTGGTGGTGAAATTTCAGCAATTAGCGACGCGACGGCGGGCTATCAAGTAATTATCGCGTCATGCGTAACCACCTGCGATAAATGCGGGAGTCGCGAATTTTGATAGGTAAGCTGTTGCATAGCAACTGCATCCAGTAAATACTGCGACACCTGCAAAATTCTCTACCCTATCCGATTCCGTTTCCGGTTATAAATTGAAGTATGAATCCAAAACTTCAGGCAAATGAAACTTGTTCCGTTGATCGCGTCTCCTTTCTCATGATGAGATCTGTGCAGTCTTTATCTCCAGGCACGGAACCGCCCAATCTGTTAGACATATAGGAAGACTACAAGCCCACAATTCCGGATTCCGGCCCAACAACGATAACAATCAAGTATGTCCCCATGCTCAGCCAACACTTCAGGAGTTACTAAAATCTGAATAAGCATCCCTAACCAAAGGTAGTCAAATGCGAGTAAGTGGATAAAATTGTATGTCCTATCATTTTTGGAAAATTTCTCGTTTCGATCATCAGAGCGCCGAGGTGATCTCCCGCTGGTCTGTCGGGGCCACGCGACTAGACAGTCCCATTTGTTGCTGACGCCAATTCGAACTGCTAGCGGCTCGCGGTCATCACAGTTGCAGCATCACAGCGCGCCTGCTGTCGTTGCAGTGATAAGTCGTTGCTGCGAATGCCAACTGAATTCGGCTTGAGCAGATATCTGATAGCGACCGAGTATCCTCTAGCTGGCTTCTTATCTCCCCTGACCGATAGACCCGCAGTGCAAATCCCAGTGCAGTGCAAGATAGTCTTCAGAATAACCCTCCCACTAAGTCAATCATATCAAGTCTTTCAGTAAAACACGCAGCGACCTACTTCCGTGGCAATCAGTTTGGCTGTATGGAACGAAAATGGCCGTGAAACAGCCAACTTATGTGTTCATGCTGTATATTTAGATCCCCAAAGACATTCTAATGATACGGCATGTGCTGGAATGCGGGGCCCGTAGCGACATTAATTAACAGGAAAAAGTTGCTTGCGCTAAGACGATGGACACAGGCAACTGTGGCACCGGTCTGCCTGTTTTTTGCTTTCCTGGTGTCAGCCACTGGGTCGGAAAGTTAGTGCGGGGAAAAACACTAAATAATGCACGATAAGTGGTTGTGTGTTTCGCCGTGTGGACTTCGGCCCCCTGTGCGTAAATTCGTCTCAAAGGCGCACTGAAAGTACGGTTGGAGGGCGGTTTCAGGGGCTATCGTACAACATCGTTGTAAGATCGGCATCCGTTAAATGCAGTGTTTAAGACGAAACGCACAAGTGCGTACGCACAGAAAAGCCGTTTCGCTACGTGTGCTTGATGGGACCGGTAGGTGGGTGATAATGACATGGAGGCTTTCGTAACATCGGACTCGAACACGTCACCTCCCCCCTCCACTGCTAAGCAGACTGTGACACTGTCGCCAACTCGCCATATCGTAAGCCCGTCTCGCGGGCGCGCCGTTTCCTCACGTCAACGCTATCAGACCTGATATCCTCACTATGAAGGTCACGGCCCTGTCTGCTTTACGGTCTCGGGAGCAAATTTCAAGACCAAAATGTCTGGACTGATCGTTGATTGGTGTCTGGACTGATCGTTGATTGGCTAAAGGCTGCCTAAAACTGCCGCTTGTTTTGCTGCTGCTGCTGTCGTCTGTAAGCGTTTTGAGTCAGTAAAACAAACAAATGGTTCCGATGATCGAGAAGTCTTCTGCTTCTTCCTTGCTCATGAGACGCAATCACTCCACCCCAGACTTTACTCCGTCCCCTGACCGCAGCAACCCCCAACACCACCTCGACGCCACTGATGAAAGCTGTTTACAGAAGACCTGTAACGGTAGGGGCAGAAACAACTCCCACTACTGCTACCCCATAATGACACGTATATTTTTAAGCCGAGCCCCGAATCGTATCAATATTGAGCTTTATTATGAGCAAATATTGCGAAGGAAACGGGAATAGGAGACTCCCGTAGTGGTGGTGGTCTTGCCCTAAATTCCAGGGAGACTAGGGTGAAGATTATGGAGAGGGGAAGGGGATATGAATAAGTACCCACCCTGGAATTTAGCGCAGGGTCCCCTTTGCACTACTGAAGGTTCCTATTTCCGTGTCTTTCAAAATATTGTATTATTTCAGGTGAACTAGATCCCCAAGATTAGGCCGCGCAAAGCTGCCGTGCTTTCTTTTTCTGTGGCCTTATGGCGTACGTTACCACCTCCAGGCAAATGTCAACTTTTCAACTGCCCAATAAATTAATGAGCTAAGTTAGAGTAAATCCCTCAGGAAAAACCTTTTCAGACTTGATCCGAAATTTTATTTGAACATTTGCACTAACATCCGTCAGCTTCAGCGTTATAACTGCGACATATTAACAAGCTGCCAGCAGCCAGGTAGCATGCTTCACCGGTACTGATGGCAGACTGAAAGCACGCGCGGTGACTTGCGAGGGAATTAGATTTTCATCAGATGAAACTTGCCCTGCATCTACCGCACCCACTCCGCCTCCCAAACCTGGGCCCCGTGTCATGAACCAGTCAAGAAGACCGGAGGTGATTGGCCCGGTCGGAGCCGCCCCTGAGCGTGCCGATACAGCTGAATCGGTTCCTAAGGAGTGGGATTGCCAGAGGCCACATTAAGAGGGAATCATTACAACCTAACTCTCAGTCCGCCAATTAGCTACTCCGTACAAACACGCACGGAGCTGACCGCGCGGTCCGAGTTATCCACCGAGGGCATAGGTAAAAGGCAAAATTTCAGCCACTTGAATCGGAGAAACGTGCCTGGGTTTCCGGCTGTGCTGCCAGTATGGTGGAAAACACACAGGAGTAGGAACTCACTCCCGCCCCCTACAGGAATACAGGCAGTCTTACGGTAAATTCTAGGAAGGCTACCTAAGCCTTTATTGTATCTCTAACTCTAACATTATGCCCTTCCCAAACGTGTATTTTAAGCCAAACCCCTAAATTTAACCCTAATCTTAGACTTAACGCTAATCTCCCTAGAATTTAGGCCAAGGCCACATGTATAATGGAGGGCGCGGGTTGTTAATATTCTCGCGTCTTACACACTGCGTTTCTAAAAGACTTTCCATTTCCCTATTTGATTTGAACACTGCAAAGGGAGGAATGTGTATTTTCGTAGTCCTCGGGCTCATTTCTAGCAGTGAGAAGAACATGTTCGGTTTTCATAGAATTGAACAGTAAGACAACATTAGGAACCTGCCTGTAATACAAGTGGTATTGCCCTAGCTTCCAGGAAGGGCACTTATTCCTGTTTTGTAACCCAAACTCCAACCCTGACATTAACTCTAATCTCCGTGGAATGTAGCTCAAGGCCACCTGTGGGGGGAAGGGGTGTGGTTCCTATTTCCGTGTCGTACCGTATGAGGAAGCATGCAATTTTCAAATTTACCCTTTTCAGGATCGATAGGCAAACGTCCGCTGAACCACTGTACCGCAAGAGAATGAATATTGTGAAAAAACTGCCAAAAGTATCAATTCCGAGATCGACAACCAAGTGGCAATGAATACTTTTGGGTACCGTTTTAAAGTGAGTCTTCAAAGGCAACGTCAAGTACCCTATGTTATACTGAATTATACAACGAAAGTAACTCTTAACCACGGGGGCATGGGTTCACTCTTGGCACCAACATAGTCCAATAATTCAAATGCGGTTCAGTTAGATTATCATGAGAAAAGGTCGTCTGGTGGGTGTCCCATTGCGCTGGCATCGCCTTGCAGAAGGGAGGCTGAGCAGCCGTACTGACTAATTAGACATGTTGCCTGCATTTTATGCACTGCTTGCGCAGCCAAGCTACTGCTTTTGACAAGAATTGGTGCCAAAGGGCACGTGTGGCACACATTGCACGGATTCGAACCCACGACAACAAGAGGTAGGCTTCAATAGAACCAATGTTCTAACCACCCAAGTCACCAGGCCCCACCTGGGAGCCCCGAGTATAATAGCACTTGACTCAATTTACTCACCCAGCCTACTGCAGCGTATGGAATCCACCAATGCTGATACAGTAAACTGACTGCCCTAAGCAAGAAATTCCTAAGCAAAAACCCCTTACTGTCCTGGGTTCGAATTCCACCGAGGCCACCGAGGTTTTTTACAACTGGGTCGAAGGAAGTATTAAAATTTTCAAAAACCCCATTAATTAGGTGCGCCTGGTAGTTATCGGGTGGATTCTTGATTGTTTGCTTAGAAAATCCTGTTGGCGTACTCAGCTTACTGTACCAGCATTGGTAGATGCCCTAGATTGCAGCAGGCTGGGCGGGTAACTTGACCCAAATGTGATAAAAATCACGGCTCCCGATGGGGGCCTCGTAGCTCAGTTGGCTAGAGCGTTGTTTGTACTAAAGCTTTCCCCTTGCTGTCATGGGTTCGAATCCCACCGAGACCAACGAGTCTTTGGCAGTCGTCAAATGAATTGTTCAAATCTGCCAAAACGCCCGTTTTCAGAAAGGAAAAGAATGCAACTTACCCGAACGGCGGCCAGCCTCACCGAGGCAGGTAACGGCCTGTAATGAATAGGGCTGTAGGGTCTTGGTGTAAGCTAATGCTGCAGAAGTTAGTAACGCCTGCAAACGAACAAATGCAGGGGAGGCGCGGAAACGCTGAATTGTCCGAGGTGAAGACGGAGGCCCAGACGAGGAGTCAGCGTCAAGAGGAGGCGAAGAAGCTGGGGAAATCCATCTTCCTCTCCATTAGTGTATTATTTCTGGGACTTATGATAAGTAAAGGTGAAATTAGGGTCCTGCGCTGCAGTGGCGAGAGTATTAAAATATAGAAAATTTGGTAAAGAGGAAAAATAACAACTTGTGTCTCAGGCAGGAGATCTTGATGTGGAGGAAAACGTTGGATTTATTGAGGTTCAGAGAACACAGAATTCGGGTGGACATCTCACGTACTGCAAACACGGGTTTGGGTAGAGCTGGCTTATGGCAGCTAATAAGGCAGAAGTGACCATCACGGTTCCCCTTTGTCCTTATGGGTAATCCTTCCCCGAAGATATTACTGGTCGCTAGGTGACTGCCTATGAAGGTTCCAGATTGCGACCCAATGCGCAACACGACGAGCATGTCCTGTAACCTGGTCATCGAGCGCACGGCCATAAATTGCTCGTGTTGAGAAACAGACATGTTAAGACATTTAGTTACGAATGGGCCACATTTTTTGGAAAAGAAAGGTACTTAGTATCGCATTCAGCATTCTCTGAAGAAGACGGAGGAGAACACTGGGAACAGTCGCCTGTCCCCCTGATTATAGAAATGACGGGACGTTTCCGGAACGTCAGTGCAATCATAGTTCGGTTCACGAACTCGCCTCTACCTCTTACTCGTCTTCTTTGGGGATTAGGATGATGTCGGCGACGGCTGCGATAGTACATCTTAACATCGAATCTTCACGATAGAAGCTTGTTGTGTACGGTTTTGAGGCTGGTTCTACGGCTGAGTCGGACGCATGGAAAATATGGAAATACAATCAACCGCCAAACCGTGCCTAACAAACGATTATCATGTTGGCGGAAGTCTGTGCGGTAGGGATGCCTTGAATGGCAGCCTAAACAGGACACGGGAATAGTAACCGCCCTGCTCGCTTAATAGGTGGCCTTACGGTGAATTTTAGGTAGGGTAAATATACCTGTGTCTTAACTCTAACACTAACCCTAAAATAAAACTAAATAATCACCCTAGCTTAATCCTAGCCCAACCCGAAACCTAAACCCTGCAATTAACACGGTAATAACGATCGCTGGGATAAGAGCTTCATTCGCATGGCAATTAACGCCACCCTCACCCTTCATCGATAATGTCTGCGCTCTGGTGCGTTAAGAAATATCGGCGTGCGATACCATACGTCAAAATGCGCAAAGGAAACGAACGAAAAAGCGCACCGAACCCAAATATTGGTGTGCGATTTAATACGCCAAAAATGCGCAAAAGAGACGAACGAAAAAATCGCACCGAACCTACATATTGGCGTGCGATTCCATACGTCAAAAACGTCTCGGAGGCCGTCAGCCGCCTTTTTGCGTCACTTGGAGTTGGAGTCGCACACAGATCGAAGGCTACCATTTGGTACCACGTAATGAGACCGAAGGATCCGCTGTCACGACAAGAAACATATAAAGTTGTTTATCGGATCTCGTGCAGGCTGTTTCGGACGCGAATTGCCGAACAAGCGGCAGTGATGCAGCAAATTTACGCCAATTCTCAAGTCGCAGCTCATCTGGCGAGAACCGGCCACAAATTCAAGTTCGATGAAGCCAAAATTCTCACAAGAGATTATAATCGCATGAGCCGCGAGTTGCTTGAATTATGGTTTACAGTTCCCCAGTCGAGCAACAAGTGAATGGTCTACTCAACCCATATTCGGTGTTGAGATTCAGTTTGGCCAGAGCAATCGGCCACTCAGGGAGCGCTCAGGCGAACACATTTTCCAACGCCAGTGCCGGTGAGCCAGATGGCCGAGCAATCATTACGCCCACCTCTAACACGGGTGATCAAATTTCAGCGGATAACGACCCTCATGCCGACCATCGAACAATTATCGCACCAGAGCGCAGACATCATCGAGAAAAGGGGAGTCGTTAATTTCCATAGGCATGTAGTAGCATAGCGCCTGCATCCTATAAATACTACAACTCCATGTGTACGAAGTACCCGTATCTGATAATGTCTCTGATGATGGGTTCGAGTTGGGATCCAAAACGTCAGGCGAATAAAGCTCTTGTCCCAGAGATCACATCTATCTCTACTCAATCACTTCCTGGAACTCGCATTTTCACTTGTAACGACGATACCAACCTTAAACCTTAGCCTAGTCATGGCCCTAACTCAAACTCTGACCGTAATTTCACACTTAAACATAACCCTCAACTCAAGCCTAAACATAATTTCCTTGGAATTCAACGCAAGGCCATGTGCACTGTGGACGGTTCTTTGGCCCGTGTCCTGTTTAGGCGGTGATACGAGGCATCCTTACCGCCTGTGCTAATACCGGTCCATTTTATACCGTCAAGCAGTGTGGATTAGTCACTTTGGTCCACATGTGAATTTGAGAATTCGGTTTGTGACATCTAAATCGATATGCCCATTGATACGTGCTCTATCGGCGTGAACTGCTTCTGGGTATATGTGATCTTTCTTGGACGGAAAGGCTCCAATAATACCGATAATGTTCCAACTGAACGTGTTTTTGGTGTCCAGCGCCTGAATTCCCGATCGATATAGATTGTTTCGTCTCCTCAACAATAGTTATTGTTCATGTACACCGGCAATAATAGATTTCTCCGATTAACAACAATGGAAAGTATCAAAAATGTAGCAGTTGATTTTGGCGGCAAATGCTCTCCTATCGAAACAGCCGATGAAAAAAGGTCTAGAACGCAAACGGTAAAGGGCCATGAAATCCCGGTGACAATGCACTCAGAGGAGGCCTGTGCCAACAGACATTGATGTCTTAAAAGGCTAGTGCAGCAAAAAAACCAATAGATCAACGACAATAGAAACTTACTCCAGCGAACCATTCCTCCGGTTCGTACATAATCAGCTATGAGACAGCTAATTTAACCATTTCCATACGTCGCCCATGCGTCTGTCGACAAGTAGAGAAGCTTTCTATAATATTTACGCAAGAAACGGACTACTGAGCTATTTCTAAATTAAGCTTTTTCCCCAAAGTGATTTCGTCTTGTGTGGTCTGAAAGGTTTTTATTGGGTAGCCTGCGTGTTATATTACCAAAATCCCATGGCGGCAAGGCTCTGTTGTCAACCTCGCAACCCCACGTAAGCATTTTTTCTTACACCTACTGATTTTCACTGATGCAGACGAAGAGGAACGGTTCGGTCAAGGAACCAGCAGAAATGCCGTAAACTTACAAGTCCAGGGAAATGATGACCGAGTCGCAGCTGGAAGATACACCGACTCGGCTGCCCCGCGCTGACGATGGGGACTGCAGAGAGTTCTTCGGTGACGATGAGGTGAGGGAATACGCAGCGTTGACCTCAGACAGCCGGCTGCGGCACTGTCGCAGTTCCAGACTCCGCTCATAAAGGGCCGCCTCCAACTGAGTCACCTGGGCGTCAGGGAGAGAGGTTATACGTGAATAAGGTCATCGTCTAAGCTTGTAGCATTCAGCTTTTCTAGTGTTTGTTCGAAACAGAGATGTTTTGGGGAGAATTAGGAAAAATCGATGATGATGATGATGATGATGATGATGATCAGGATGATGAAGACATGTAAACGCCATACATGTTATAAAAGCCGATTTTTAAAAGTAGGCGGAGCAACGAACAAAAAATTCTGTGAGAGATTTTCGTTAACTACGATGAATTTGGAAAGTTGTACCTCCGCCTTGAAACTGTTAGTGAGCGTGTGAATTCTTATTTAAAAACAAATATTTGTAATTAATGCTGCCTGTTGTAGTTTCCTCAGAAAGAAAGATTTTTCACGAATGTAGGCAAATATGAGAGTCCCAGGTTCTTGCTGCAAACGAGATGGAGGCGCGATCAACGGAACAGTAGTTACCGTACATGATGAACCTTTTTTCCCACCTTCAATGGCAGAACATACAAATGTATCAGAGGAACGCTAGTAGGTTAACAGATAATTGGACAATTTACATCAATGTCCACAAGTGCTGGAAGGTGCCGCTTTTAACCACTTCGGACCTGCGTCTTAACACCCGTATTTGGACGGCACGTTCGTCATAATTGAGGGGGACAGGTTATCAGGCTTTCGGGATCTACTTAAAGTTATCTTCCCCGCTATTCAGTTCACAAGGGACGGGAAGTCAGAAAGTTGCCCTTCCTTAACTTTCTCGTCACGCGCAGATCTCATGCATAGAAAGACGACTAACACAACCCGCGTGCTCAGCTTTCATAATGATCAACTGACTGGGCACAAAGTTGGCTGCGTTAGGACGTTCTTCCTAAGGGAAAAAGATAATTGCAGCGAACCACAGGACCAATGGCATCTTCGAGGCCAATTGTCAAAGAATGGCCACCCAAAAACCTCATTAACAGCTGCCTCCGTACGGGCCCACGAAGAAAAAACGGGAGGAATTCACAAAGACTGGCCTTCTTTAACGTGCACAAAGAATGGGCCAGAGGTAACAGAACGCATTGCCCCAGAGGATCGCCCATCGGCCGGCAGCTACCATGTGTATCAATATTCTGCAGATGGACCGGCAGGAGGCGAGTGAGCAATCTTACGTAGTTTACCAACCACCAACTACTTGTGCCGCTGCATCCATGAATTTCCCAGCGTTCCCCATGTGCTCTCTGATATATGAGCTCGAGTTTTCTATCCTGGTTTTTTTATATTTTTTTGGAAATTAATGCTTGAAGTTGAAGAAGGTCCTTTGAAACAAGGTCTTTTAGACCCGGTCCAAATATGCCTATTTGAAAAACCACACATAATTAACAAATTTCTAACAGGCAGTGAGTAGTGTAAAACCACTGAATGAGTTAACATACTGACCGCCCAGGTACTAGCTAAAAGCCCAGAAACGCGGGTTTCGCGGATTTTGTGAACAAGACTGAAGGTGTGTGCTTAGAGCTCTAAAGGAAGACATAAACGTGGCAAGTGAACAGTCGGGAAGTAGCCTTCTGTTGCTACGCCCACCCGCATAGGATTGCTAAGGTGGGTTTTAGCCGTGTGGCACGGGCCGACTTCGAGTTTGCCCAATTAAAATTAACACGGTAAAACCAGGAGTGTGATTCTACGCGCCTACAAAAAGAGACGGATGGCAGTGAGTATCCTTATCGAATGGATATTCTGTGCTCACATACCCCAATGTTCAATAGCACTTACATCTGATCCGTGTAGTTACGAGGACAATTGGTGCATGAAATTCTACAATGTTCATGTGGATTCGATTAGTCTTGACACGCACAATTCCACTACATTCCGTGTCCATCAATCGGCGAGAACGAAAAAGTACATGAGAACGTGGAACTCCAGTTGCTAGTCGCATAAGAGACGGTACAGGTTGCAAACGGCCCCAAAAAGCTCCACACATCCGGGAACGGTAACTAAAAGACTCCGACTACTAGGACTTATGTTTCATGAAACGCAAAGGTTACAAAAAGCTGTGTCATATCTGACAACTGGCTATGCTTAAACAGTTCATTTCGATGCTTTTCCACTATATCTGGAGCCGAAATTGGCAAAAGTAAACGATCAGTAGAAACTGGGTGATGTGCTGCTCAGATAATAAGGTTGACGATACGGTCCACGGCGACTGAGCAGTAGGGGTGCAAAGATCCAGCGCCATACAGTAAACCGGGTTATTAATAATTATGCGCTGCTTAACTTATAATAACCGTCCCAACCACCATCCTACTAGTCAGATTTACCAGAACTTGATCGACTGACATTCGCATACAGAGGATAATGGCACTAGATGGTCTACCATCGAAAATCATCGCCATTAGCAAGGCCTATTAGAGCTCAACCACTGCACGAGTTTTGGTCCATAACAATCTGTCACAAACATTCGATATTCGGTCTGGCGTTCGACAAGGTTGTATTTTGTCACCCATTCTTTTTAACTACGCTATCAACTGGATTCTTGGGAAGGCCCTGCATGAAGAGGACGGCGTTGAGATTGCACCCGGATGCCGGTTGGCTGATATCAAATGATGTTGCTTTACTAGCTCCAAACTTTGGTGATCTGCATTCTATGATGTAGCGGGTTAATGAAGTCGCTAAATCGGTCGGCTTGTCCATAAAGGCGGGGAAGACCAAAGTTTTGTTCAAGCTGCATCCCTGCCCAGGAGAAAGCACCTCTCGAGGTTTCAATAACTTGAGGCGAGGTTGCTGCCTAATGGACAGAGTAAGGATGACATTTTTCCTGAATCGATGCTGCATGTCTGTGCCTGTGGACCCGACGCGACATTTCTATCGCCACAAACATTCGCATTTACCGTGCGTCTGTCCGGTCTGTCCTTCTCTATGGCTGTGAATACTGGGCTACACGCGTGGAAGATGACCGAAAACTGGAGGCATTTGACCAGCACTGCTTTGAGGGCCATCCTCCGAGTGAAGTACACAGACTTCGTCTCAATGAGACAGTCCGCACTCGATGCGAAAACATCGCAAGGATATCCCAAGCCATCCAAGAACAACAACTGAGGTGGTTCGGGCACGTTCTTCATCGCCCACCTTACGAGCTCAGTGCTACTGCCCTTGAACCGGTCCCACTGCCAAATTGGAGACTTCGAAGAGGGGGTCAGCTCAAAACATGGCTCGACACAGTTCGTCAGGACATGGAAGTTGTTCTTTGACCTTCAGTAATCGGCACCCGTCGTTGAAGAGAATGGATAGAACTGTTCAGGTCTGCTGCCGCGGATCTTCAAGCATGGAGTGGCACAATCCGTGATATAACCGAGGCCGGCTAGATCAGGCATGATCGCAGCCGTAACAAGTGTAAGTAAGCACGCCCACGCACACGCAAAATTTTGGGTAGGTATGCTAATGAAGACCGCTACTATTAAAATTTTGATCCATGCAGTAATTAAACTATAGTGAGCAAGATTTGGGCGACATCGACTTGGATTATGGCTTGCTAAGAGGAGGTGAAAATGGTTATTCTAGTCTATCCAATTCTGTCAGCAAACGCTTCCCTACGCCCATTCTTCATCTAGTTCTGATAGGAAAGACTGGGGCCATAGATGACAGCATGGCTGAGAGACTATGCAGGTATCTTGGCCCTCATGCACATCCAAGGACCTCAGCACGCAAAACGAACACATTTACCAAAGCTGCAAATGCGAGGAACGCACCTGGTCGTCCAGACCATCAACAGTGGCCTTGAGGTGGGCGCGCTCCACGGTGGCATTAGTGAGACGTTCACGCAGTTCCAGGAACTCAATGTTACTGGCCTTTAACTGGTCCGCAGAAGACTCCACCTCAGCCTCCAATGCACGCAGTCGTTCCTGCAGACGCCCCACATCCACTTCACCACTGTCACTGGTAGGGGGCCGATCTGGTAAGGTCGGACCATTTTTCAGTCTAGCGATAGTTTCCTGTTGGGCCTTAAGCTGCTCGTTGAGGAATTGCACTATGGGATGCTGAAGGAGCTGGGATTCATCCAGTTGGCAGAGTTTGGTGGAGGAGGACGAGAAGGGAGAGGAGGAGGGGGTTGAGGGGGACTGTTGCGTGTCCAGGGCCTCCAGGACCGGCGGCAGCGACTCACCCAAAAGTGCCGGTGCAGACGACGGCACGGAAGACTCAATCTCGCCAGATTCGAGGAGGTTGAAGAGTCCTAAGGGAGAAAAGCAGCCTCGTCACTTTAATTACTCAGGTCCCATGATACAACTACTATAATTTGAATTTTTGAATGTAGTCGGTACATGGAGGTGTGTAATCCGACAAATGAGGTGTTCGAGGACAGCGAGACTGAAAGGGAAAAAGGTGAAAAAAGAGGCATTCTCCTCCTCCTCCTCACCATTACCACCCGTATAACACATCGTCATCGTTGTCATCGCAAGAAGACAAACAGGACCATGAAATTGTGATAACTGCAACAATTTTCGTTCATTTAAAGACAAGATGTTGCAGCCGCTGGGACTACTCTTATTTAAAACCAACGCATTCTGCCGAGTTCATGCTAAAGAGCAATTGGATACGATCTACGCTCCAATTATTAAATGTTGTTGCGGCTAAGGTAGAGGGTTCATCTTAACCGCTCAGTCCAGTCTTTGAGGATAAGAGGAAAGACACCAGTAGGAGGCGTGTATCCAGTACAGAAGGTCAGTAGTGGTCAGAGTCATTAAGGTGCCATCCGTTTTCGGTCTGTGCGTGCGTGTCTTCGCAAGAGTAATGTGGACGCTAATGCTCACGTCTCATGTAAGAATCTGTCAGTGTCAGCTTGGTGAGTTGATCGGGTTGATCATGGAGTGGGTGGCGCCTGTGATTGGCTGTCCTCAAAGCCAGATTTCCGCATAGTCCAGCCGACAGAAAGTCTTGATCACATGATTGTTAGCGCGCAGAATATGTGCCAGAGGTGGAAATTTATAAGCGCTTGAATCGCTACACAATCTCATTTTTTATGATATGACACAGGTTACTTTTACCTGGTAAACTAGGAAGAACAAAAACAGCTTCATTAAACTGGCAGTTTCAACAGACTTAATCGAGATTTTTGGGCGTCACAACGGGATTACGCAAACGCTGCACCTTCATGATTTGCAGTATGCCCCGTCAATCGCTCCTTTCGACCGAACTCACCCCAACAATAACACAAACGGCTCATCGCGTTTGGATGAACGGGAAAGACTAACTGTCATAATATCAATAACTTTTCAGTCCTCCAAGGTAGCATTTGCTACTCTTTAGAAAATGCTCTTCATAAACGTATCAATAGAGCGTAATAGGGACCACGGAGGGATGAGGACTGTCTATAAGCCAAACTGGACTACCCCGTGAGTCCACAGGCGGTCGATAACGGAGTTAACTTTAGTGAAGTCTAGGTACTAAATAAGCAGTTTCTCGATTGTTAGGAATAAACAGTCATGAACCACGCAGTGCGAGTAATTATGCGTGAGTCGCCGAAGATTTGACACACGGAGGTCAGAAGTCGGCTCTGATACGCTGCACGATATCGCCATAAAATAAATCTACCCTCATCTTAGTATGACACAATCTTGAAACATGAAACTGGCGCGCCAGAATGGCGGTAGTGAATGGCCACCTTCGAATCCGTGGGCCACAAAAAACATCCCTAAAACAGGCGAACCATGTCTTAACCGGATGTTTGGAAAACCAGAGGAGGTTCCGGTCACACTTTTTGAAGCTGATTTGCCGTCCAAAAACGACCGCATACGCTACGGAAAACTTGTCAGCTACTTCCGCCCGCACCTTAACCACGACCGCACAACCACTGAATGCAACCGACAAAACGCAATCTAATGAAGAAGGTTATTGGCAAAAAACGAGACTCGACAGCGAGGATAAGAATTTTATTTACCCGACATTTCGCATTGTCGCTCACAACGTATAAGAATAGCTGTGCGTACCAAAATGTGGTAGTTTTAAGATACGGTTTCCATACAACCCACGCAGCTGATAAAATCAACAGGTCCCGTGTCCATCGCTGAAGTTCGCACTTGATACCCGCATCTGAGCCGCCAAATGATATATTTGGGATCCTACAAAAGGCGTCGACGGACTTCAAAATCTAATCCTCCAGCCCCCCTACAGCACTCAACTGCGTCTCATAGAAGCTGCGATCTGCACAGTGGTCACTGGTTAATGAGTCCCCAACTAGATGACCGAACCGGATGAGGGTAACCGGTAAGACTCCATCCTCGGTAAGCGCTATTGTAATCCCACTAGTCCCACTGCTACCAAAAGTCCTACGGTGGACCACATCAAAGCAGCCCATGCTAATTTGATTCGTTCTCCCGCTCTAGCAGGCATGAGCCATGACGAAATTCGGCAGTTATTTACGATATCCAAACAGATCTATTTAGGGACGGGTGGTTTACCTGGGAACGGATTAGAAAAAGGTGGCCTAAAAATGGTGGCAAACACGTTGTTTATATTAGTGTGTTTATGGACTGTGAAGAAAACACACCAAACATAAGTAATCCCTGTTCTTGTCCCATTGACCCATCCCACATTCTGTCGTAGGGATTTTGTTTATTTGGTCGAGTTTTAGGATCGGGTTAATAAATCAAGATCATTTTGTTAATAAAAGCATTTCCTGCATTGTCTGCATTCCCCTTCGTTACTAAGAGGTGGGACGGTAAAAAAACAATTAATTTAAAGGTTAAAAAATATATAAAGCCCAGTAGATCATAAAATTTTTGGGTCAGATACGGAAAGACAGGACGCAAAACGGTCACCATGTTGCCCTCATTAAAATGGGTGAAATGTTGAAGTTGAAGGACAAAGCATGCGAAATGCGGCGTGCCAATTTTACTAAAATGGGTTGATATAAGCCAAGTTTTCCCGGTTTCTTCCGTAGGCCGATTAACATCACCAAGCAATCCAAATGGACTGGCGTACAGCAACGCTGCTTAGGCTGATTAAAGCAGGTGGTTAGTTTACCTATAGCGGCACGGTAAGAAACTTCAGCAGTCGCAAGCGAAGAGGTTAACCACCACCCCACGATGCGGGAACAGAGGTGGGGGGTGGACACGAATCTGTTTATAGCTATGCGTTACAACTACCGGATTCCCCTCCTCCAAAGTACACCGGGTCCTGATGGCACGACACGGTCAAGACGACCGGAGGTGGGCGCAGACAAAGTATCTGAAAAAGTTAAACAACCGTCCCAAAAAGGACCGAGTTATCCCGTTAGCTGGTAATCATTCCAAGAGTGACGTGATGAGGTCAAGCACGCCAATTTTAGGGTAAAGAATGAGCTGAGTTAGCATAAGAAAAGGTATCTTATTATTGCCCTGAGCCTCTTCACTCTTTCACGCACAAATCCGAGCCTTTTGGTTTACTGATGCAGAGATTGGGTGCAGTAACTACCGAGGCGTCAGACTCCGTCTAACTTGTGGCACGAAATGGTGCCACAAAAGATGTTAATATGCAGGTACATCCTTTTGGACGGAAGTCCGACAAGTCCGGTATACATTTACCATCATCTAACTTTCTGAAGCACAAAAAACACAGCCATCTTTGACAAAAAAATCACAGTGAAGAGGAGAACCCACCCTAGATCTTCCTTCTGCCGCCATCTCAATGGTCGATTGGGAACAATGGTCTTCAGGAAGCCAAGAACATAGAGCTAATTCAAAGCTTATACAGTAACTGATAGTTCAATCGCGTGCTCCAGGCAGTGGGCCCAACACCGTGACTAGTGCGTAAATTAGTTTATGCTGAGCCGAGTTGTGCAGCGTCTGCAGCACTCTCTCTTCGCTCACCCAACTTGCTCCGAAGACTGGAAGTAGATGAGGGCGTAGTGGCTGACAAGGCTAAACAGCCCGTCTACGCGTCGCACATACGACCTACTTCACGGTATGCGCCAGGCGTTCATGAGGGCGGTCCGTATCTCACATGTGCGCCTGTGCCATAAGGGCTACATAAAGAGAGAAACATTACAGGCTGACTCAGTCCTAAGAAGGACCGAGTTAACGCGTTCATTGACATTCTTCTAGGCCATGACTCTCAGCGTGTCATGATACATTTAGCCGCGTCAAATTTATTATATTGAAGGACGGGCTGATGTGCCGTGAGGATGGAGTTCCCAGTGTTGGCCTCACTCTCTCCTACCTCTTCCACGCACCATTACTGTCCGAATCTGTCAACAAACGGATAATGGGATTGGGCACAATGGCTGACACGGCGTACAAGTTAACGCCTAGGGTTTGCAACTACACGCATGCACAACAGTACTTATGAACTCACCTGGACTCAGGGCTGTCCGATAAACGCGCATTGTGAGCCAGTTTAACTCTCGGTTTGGTTCAACGCATTTTTTGCGATGCAGGTTGTGGAGATTAATTTTGAAGCAACCAATCAGCATAATACAACGCTGAGAGAATGGTAAATTTGCTGGTGAATGGAAATTTTCTGTATCGAATCACCTAGAGAAGAGTTGTTCCAAAGCACTTGCGGCAGCCGATCGCTGTAAAGCGCTACCGGAAACTGGGTTCCTTGACTGAATATGACGACCACTAAGAAGCAGGGACGGAAAACTTCACCATTTCATGTCATAGCGGTACATCTCGTCCATAGGGGCTAGATATATCCCACCACTCGAGGGGGTCGTCCACAAGTTCCAGGTAGCGCTTCGTTGTTAGATAATGCATCTAAATAGTCCCACGTCCGTTGGGGACAGGTTGTCCGTCGTCTACATACTGTAATGCGGTTGTGAAAAAGTCTTCCTTCAGCGCAAGCTGAATATTAATTCCATACCATGGCCATAAGAGCAGACAGCTGCATGAGCCGCTCGTGTCTATGGAGCATTTGTTCAAGCAAATCACCAACAGGCAGAGGGTGAGTTACGTCACCAGAGGATTAGCAGGTGGTTTATCCGTTTTTTACGTCTTTGGATGTTGCATCATACATTAACGTAGTCCTCTACCGGTTTCTGCAGTCAAATTTACAAACAAGAGCCACATGAACTCAGCGGACAACATGCGAGGTTATGCCTTATGGAACCGGGTGCTGCGATACTATGAATTGTCACCGAGTTATCGCTCAGAATCAGCCAGTAACGCTGATTACTAAGAATTACAGACGACAGGCGATGGCTCTGGTATATTGTCAATATATGACAGTGCTTGTCAGACACCTTTTTTCTGCTGTTGGCGTTTTGATCGCTCAGTCTTCTAGTTTGGATAGGAAAAGGTGCGTGGTCACGGTCAAACCCCTTTCAACGAATTTGCTGTAAGCACAGCCATTCGAACTTTAAGAATCGTGGATGACTGTCTCCCTATCTTGAGACAATAGAAATGCTGTTGATTCTGAAACGCCAGGACAATGAACCCTCTCTGAGACCTCCCATTTGTTTGTAATACTACCATAAAGACCGGCTTGATTCTATCAATGACTTCCACATGGCGCAAACAATTGCAACATAATTCACAATAGATAGCAGAACTCGGACAGATTGAAATTTCAGAATATTTTCCGATACCTTAGATAAGTTGGAGATAGCAAAACGAAAGTAACGATTAAGAGGCATGCGCTCAATTGAAGATTGCTAAATAACCATGACTGCATAGATTGTGAGCAAATTTTGAAAATAAATGGAATACTCAGAGAAATCGACCACTTTAAAAATTTCCAACAACGCTGAATAAGCCTTGAATTGGATAAGCATAGTAGAATGCACTTTTCCAGCGCATGACGTACCACCCGGCAAATTGGGGGATCCCTGGAGGTCGAATGCGCGTGGAGTTGCAAAAGAAAAGGGTAACCTCACTTCGGATACAAGCGGCGACTTCTGTGTTGAAGTAGAACTGGTTGAGAGAGCATGTATTACGCTGGCCGAGGGCAGTTCGTGGTTCGAAGTTTGAGTCACTGCGTCAGCGGCTGGACGCGATACGGGTTGCGATGGAGGGACAGCTACGATCTGATCTTTTGAGCAGCCGCTGATGATGTCAGGTACACTGTCGTTGTTGTCAGTATCGTCGTTCTTGTTAACAGGATTTGAAAATGGTTCAGATGTTCCGTTTACGCTATCAGTAGTGGAAGAAACTGGACTATCAGGCGTTTGTTGTTGCTGTTGTGGTGATTGTTTCTGCTGCAGCAGGTCCACTAACTTCTGTAGACGGACGCAATTATTGCAAGGTGAAGAAATTTTTTGAATTGGCAACATTCCCTCGTTCAGTAGGCCGCCACCAGCGGGCGGTGAGGAGGAACGTGAAAGGCGAGCCAGCTGAAGTCGAAGGGTGCGAGCATCAGCGATGGATTCGGCCAACTGACCGCGCAATCGTGCCGTTTCCTTTTCCGTAGCACACTTTTGGCGGGTAAGTTCCGTCTCCAATTTATCTACCGTAATGCGTAGGGTGAGAATTTCTAAGGGTCGATTCTCGCACAGGCTGCATACTTCATCTAGGTAAAGATGACAAAGAGGGATACGTCATACAAATCAATAGCTAAATCTAATTTGAAAGCATCGAGGTAAAATGTTTAACAGTCACGTGTTACATAAAGATTGTGAGAAGACGAATCGATTTTAAATAGAAAACGAGTGTGGTTATTGGGTGTAACTATGAGGTTATTCTACTGCTTAAGGGAATCCTGAATACATTTAATTGCTAGACTTGAAACTCACTGACTCAAGCCGCCATCTTACGTGTCCCAGGAGGTTTGTAGAAAATCCCGGACGTCTTGGTAAAATTGCAGGTCAGGGAGAATGAGGTTGGCAAATGAAAGTCTATGTATACGGTCATTCACATAAAAGTTATTTGTTGGATAGCACGACTGGTAATATTTTATCCACGCCATTTAGGGTAAGTGATGAGGTCCAAATCGTAACATATGTCGGCGACCGATCAACCCGTGTATGGTTGAGGCAAACGTAAACAACATCAGAAAAACAGGGCTTTGCTTGTTCATCTGATTGCGATCAGTCAGGAGCGTTTACGCATGGTGTAGTAAAACACCAGTTAAACTGGAACGGGCATGTACCAAGTGGATGAAAATTCGTTTTTTGTGTAGCTACAAACCCTACAGTTGGTTTGAGATCGCCTTGGAAAGCTAAGCGCTTGGTGATTGCCTGTGGGGTCCATCATTGCACGAGTCGCAAGGTTTGTTTATGTCACTGCTCAATGTCTCGGCTAATGGTAAGGCATCTTGAGCGCGGAGCATGAATGGACCTGACCACAGGCACCCTTAAGTACAGTGGTTGAAACCATCATTTGGCTACATAAATTAGTAATGGCAGCAGTTGCTACAGGTAAGGATTGTAAGTAACTTACTCGTGGTCAGGCGGAGTGTCCGATAGTCTTAAATCAAAAGGAGCAGAAATTCTATGTCCTCGGTACAAAGAGTTGTATCTTTAGAGACTAGGAACAATTAATATTTTTGATTGGCTTGAGTATGCATCTATAAGGCACGGAGTGATGAAAAACAACCACTGAAGAACCCATTTCTTACGCCCAAAGTAAAAGGTTGTTTTGGGCTTAAAATGCCGACAGTAATGACAGACAATGACGCAAACAGACCTGAAAGAGAGACGTCCGTCAATTCAGATGAAGTTGACAAGGAAAGAGGGTGACGTGGGGTAAGTTTGCCATCAATAGATGCTTTGGACTGTTCTAACATTGCTACTGCCTCAGCGAGTTGGGCACGCAGTTTCCGAACGTCCATCACGGCACGCATGCGTTCGTTCTCGAATTTGTTTTGCTGGTGGCGCAAGGCATCAACTGCAGCATCCATGTCGCTGTTCAGTTGGTCAACCTGCTGCAGTAGAGCCATGTTCCGAGCCGTCTGCTGGCGTCGGTAGTCACTAAGGCGGGCAACGCGCGCAAGCGCATTACGCAGGCCTTCGAGTAATTGATCCTTGCTGGCTCTCTGGCCCAGAATTAGTAGGTCCGAGGGGCTGATGAGCATATTCCGATAACGCTAAAAACGTAAATAAAGGATACTACAATAGCACGGCTACATAATAAATAAATTTGTTGGATGACTTATCCGAACATACTATGCAACATATAATCAGTAGATATCTTAAGTTCATGCGTATCTTGGTAAACACGAACTTTTGTATTCGGTTCAGCTAGCACAATAGGCAAATCAGTTTGGTTCTAATACAAGCAAGGATCAAAAGCAGTTTGGTGTTGAGGCATTTTGATGCGTTCAACGTAGCTATAATGATATGAGAAATGATTTGGACTGCAACAATGTCCTTTTACCGATAAACTTTCAAACAACCCTAAAAGTTTTCGGTGCGAGACTTCTAAAATTTAGGGGGTATACACATGTTTATCTCTACACCAAATGGATTCTGGTTTACTTTGAAGGAGACAGATAAGACAGTAAATATCTGGAAAAGCGTATTTTTGCTGTGAAAATACAAATCAGCGAGCCAGTCACACTGTTCATAACGAGGCAATAAGGCTTGTGTTTACTCGTATCTTCGATTTCACCAACTGAAGATATATGAGAAACAGGTGATTCACGGCGAGGATTCGCTAAGACAAACACACCAGTTTACTGCACAAACTGTGGTGAACTTTTGCGCACACAAAACCCTCACTCAAGTGCTAACAGGACGCAATCCTTGCTGTCTTCATCTGAACCTGCGATGTGGTCGTGTCGCATTACCGGGTTTGACTGAGCAAATTGCTCCCTTTGAAGCACAAGGGCACGCTATTAATCACATTTACAGTAATTCTCTGTTGCACAAATAAAGGCCATCATTCGAACTACTAATGGCCGCCAGCAGGTGAGTGGCATCCTGGATTCATTTTGAAAAAAATCGCACGCAACGAAGGAGCGTCTAGGATTCGCCAACGGACAAAAGCTGCGAGTTTTATCAGTTAAGGCAAGGTGTTAGGTTTAAGGGCATTTTCAACTTAAGAACATGACTGACTTTGGTAAAACGCACGACTAGGAAGCCAGAAGGCCGTTGTAACATGACAACTAATTATCAACCCCGGGGGCTGTGGGTGATCGAGTTGGGCCAAGGATTCTCAATCTAACTCATAAAAACAAATGGCAGCTACAAAAGGCATGATAAAACCCGTAAAGGTATGAAAAAATGAACAAATCTGGCAGAACTAATGGCAACGATAGGTCATTACCGGTCTCGAAGATTCCTGTAGGGTCTCCGATTGAGAATTCGTGCAATCCTCTGGGGATCCGTTCTCTCCGGAGACTTCTGCAACAACGTCTAATGTAGGTCGACGTAGACTACTGACCGAGGAGCGGTTGAAAGTATACATATCAAGATCGGGGTCTACCATCGGCCTGTGTTCAGGCTTTCTGCGATGAGGGTCGGAGCGCAGGCGACGAGGTGATAAAAACTGGGGAAAACTATCATCCTTCACATCGACAGGGATAATACCATGGCTTATACCCAAAGCGGTTGGTTTTTGCTGGGAATCGGCCACAAAACCGTGCTTTTGAGGGGAAAGGAAGGGTTCTTGATTGCTGAGTGACCGACAGTCCGTGGTGACTAATTTTTCGGGCGTAGTGCCAAAATGCTGCATGACCAGCTGGAGGAAATTATACAAAAAAGAAATATTGAGAATTATAAAGAAACTGGCTACGTGAGATACACATCAAAATGCACGCAAGCACAATGAGAAAATGTATGAACATTAACGCACCACTCGGTAATTACAGTTTCTCAAGAGGCAGGAGAACCCACTTCGATGAAAAGCTTATGATTCATACGAAAACTGAATATAAGGATGTGCGTGAAATGCAATGAACAATTCAGCCCCCGGATGATTGCGGAAACTGTGTAACAACGGTACCACAGAATTCGGTCATATTAAAATTCCCGGTGAATCAAAATTATCAAATCAAACACTTCAGACTATTTTTAAAACCTGCACTAGTTGCAGAAAAGCATGGATTTCACTCAGGTGTTGAACTACTTAGTTGCAGTTTTTGCAAAAATCTGCATCGTTTGGTACTGAGCACTGGACATATTTTTCCCGTATTTGCACGATCTTCTAAGATGTTCTTGAAAATTTAAGCCTTTTTTTCAATTCAATTCAATTTATTGAGGGAAATAGGCATGGGCCTTTGAGTATCCTATTTGTAACGTAAAATAAAGTGCGGTATACAGAGAAACCGCGTGGGTTGCAAAGGTACAAAAGGCGGTCATAAAATATGACAAGTGTTGCAGGAATCTTGAGGGTAAAGATAAATTCCTCATCGCTCAGGCTCGTTGCGGAATATAAAACTGTCAAGGTTCCTTTTAAAGCTTTCCAGCGATGGTGACATCACAACGTCTTCAGGGAGGGCATTCCATGGTTTAACCACTCTCACAAAGAAGGAGAAATTGCGCACATCCAGTCTCGCCTGCTGGACACGCAGTTTCAATGGGTGACCTCGGAGATGGTTCGTGGCGGCAAATTCAAAGAAGTCCGAGAATTTCCGGCAACAATCCAATCCCTTTACAATGCGGAATGTCTGTAGGAGATCAACACGCATTTGCCTTTAATTCAAAGGGAACAGATTAAGATTCATTAGGCGGGTTTGATATAGCAAGGAGCTTTGATTTCTAACCATTTTGGTTGCTTTCCTCTGACTCTTTCGAGGCAGTTCTGATCTTGAACTGTCCAGTGTTTCCAGGCCTGCATAGCATATTCCAAATGCGGCCTAATGAATGTTACAAAAGTCTTAGTGAAGAGATCTTCATCGAAATCCAAAAAGGCTCGTCTGATGGCATGCAACACTGAAATTGCGCTCTTCACCACTTTCAAGCAGTGAGACGATGGTTTAAGGTGGTGGTCGTCAGCACACCAAGGTCCTTTTGGGTTTCCACGTCTTTTAAGGCTTCACCGTTGAGAAAGTAACTTCTACATTCGGCAGATCCAGACGAATTGCCTAAGCGAAGTATTGTACACTTATCGACGTTGAACCACAAAAGCCAATGATTCGACCACTCCTCCAACCGAGTTAGGTTGATCTGCAGTTTATCTTCGTCAGCAGGGCTCTGGATTACATTCGAGATTTTAATGTCATCGGCAAACATTGCTGCTTCACAGTCGAGATTCCTGACACAATCGTTCACGTATATTAAAAACAGTATTGGCCCTAGTACTGAGCCCTGAGGAATCCCACTCTCGACCGCAGCAGAACTTGACCTCACTTGGCCGATGCACACAACCTAGCGCCGACCCACGAGGAAGTTTTCAATCCACTTTAGGAGGTAACCTCTGATTCCAATTCTTTCTAGCTTGTACAGCAGTCGCTCGTGCGGCACAGTATCCAAGGCCTTTTGAAAGTCAATGAAGGCAATGTGAACCGCGTGTCTATCTTCAAGTGCTTGGATCCACCACTGGAGCGAATACAGCAAATTCGTTGTGTATATTCTTTCTTTTCTGAACCCGTATTGACAGCTTGATAACAAATTATGAGTCTCTAGGAATTTCACCAATTCGCTCTTGATGATCCTTTCCCTAATCTTGCCAAGGATGGATGTCAAGCTTATGGGCCTGTAGTTTGTCACTGACGCCCAGCTACCGCTATTGTACAAGGGAGTTATATATGCCAGCTTCCAATCGAAAGGAAGTGTTACGGAGTCAAAGGACTTTGAAAGAGCACTGTCAGAGGTGCGAAAAGTTCATTGGCGAGTTCTTTCAGTAGCTTGGGTGGAAGCTCGTCTGGTCCTGGGGATTTCGACTCTTTTAGTTCTTTTTATTCCTTTTGGATCAGCAATTCTGAGAAAAGTATATGGCCTGTATTGCCTGTAAACTGGCAATAAAAAAATAAAATAAAATAATGCTTGCAGTCGGCGGGTTATCCACTGAGGGACGAAGGAACCTTGCCTCGTTAGTGAAGAATGAGCGGTAGAACTGTGAAAATACTCGGCTTTTTCCCTGTTTTCAGAAATTTCGACGCCCATGGCAGTCTTAATCAGCGGTATTTGATGTTTATTCCTTGTACATCCACGGAGGTAACTGTAGACTAACTTTGGATTCTGCGTTGCCTTTTGCAGCAAAGTCTTCTCAAATTCTCTTCGCGTTTTAAGAATAAGGCTTCTTATTTTGTTTTTCTGTGTTTTATACTTATTAAAATAGGTGACTTGATTTGACTCGTAATATTTCTCCACAACTTATGCTTCCTGTTTATTTCCCTTTTTAAGTTGCTGTTTACCCACCCAGGACGCTTGCTGTGATGGACACTCGTTAGCGGGCAGTGGTTGTCCATAAGTTGCAGAAGAACATTTCGGAAGGACTCCCAATCTTCGTTCACGGTGCTCGAAAACATTGAGGTCTAGTTGATGTCTGTTAAATCTGCTCGCATCTGATGAAAGTTTCCTCGCCAAACGTTACGCCGTTTTTCCTCTATAGCTGGCGCAACGGAGAATAAGGAGTAGTCCCACATAAGCACCACGTGACCACTACGACCGAGCGGAGGCATTGAAATAATCTCGTCAATGCTGCCTGATGTTTTCGTGAAAAACAGGTCAAGACAGTTAGCCCTTTGTCTATCACGTGTTCTGGTGGGGAAAGGGACATGCTGTGTGAGGAGTGCATTCAAGGTCTTTTGCAGAAAAACATAATCAATAGTCGATTTCGGGCATGATGATTGAACAGTGCTCCAGTTAATTCCTGGTGCGTTGAAGTCACCCATAATCATGACATTAGGTCGACTGGAGAAATTTTCTAATTGTTCCAACAAGTGGGTGTCCGCGACTCGGTCTATCCTAGGTGGCCGATAGACAATGAGGACATCTAGACATGGAGAGCCAAGAGCCTTGATATTCAACCATATGGCTTTCGTGCTGCACGCAAACTTGCTCCTCTTGTCAGACACTATTAGCACGTCTTTCACATACACAATTATTCCACCACCCTGTCGGTTTTCTCTGTCCCTCCGATATATTTGGTATCCAGATAATGTTTTTTCGCTATCTCGAATACTGCCCGACAGCCAGGTTTCGGTTACTGCTATCACATCCGGAGATACTTTGGCAAGGCACATTTTTACCTCATCAAGTTTTGATAAAAGGCTTTGTACATTTGTATACAAACACTTCAATTTCGCGCCGACCAAATTTACTGTTGCGTTTGTCAATTGTATGGGCCCAACTGTGTCTCCTCTAATGTCAAGTTCATATGTCTTTTCCGTTTCTTGATGATTTTCGGTAACTCTGGTTTCTTTAGTGAGAACGCTGGGTGTTACGGAATCAGTTCTGACATCTCTTTGGGAAATTGGTTCCCTGATGGTTTTGGCGTTAGTGAGGTGGCTGCCGTTGTCCTCAGAACAATCGGTTGGTTCAATGGAAAATTCGTATTCTTTTGAACTACCTTCCCCTTGAAAATAGCCAGATTGTGTTCGCCAGCCTTCAGTCTTGATTGTAGTTCCAAGACAAGTTCTCCGCCTTTCAGCCTTTCTGCGGGGGAGTAGTCCGGTTGAAAAAAAACCTCTTTATGCGAGTGACGTAGGTTAGTTTTTTTGGATAGGATCGCCTTGATTTGCTCTTTGCTCTCTAGAAGTATTTTCAGAGGTCGCAGTCACGGCGTTCCTAGGCTGTCTTCAGACTTTTGCCGATCCGGAATGCTTTAATAACTTGTACTTCCACGCCCGTTGGGAGCAACTGGTTTAGGAGGCCATTAAACGAAGCAAGATCTTCGGCGACACGGTTTTCTGGTCGGACTGCAGTTGACTCGTGCAAACCCTGAATAACTAAACACTGTTGTCGGTCCTGGTGCTTATAATTTTCGCTTCCTCCTAAGTTCTCCTTAGGGGCACGAGAACGGTTTACAGAGCTCTCGTTGAGTCTACCTCTGACCATACTCTCATCTGAAGGCTTCAATAAATCCATCAGAAATGATTGTGATTTTGTCCTCCTGTTGTGGTGTTTCCCCATTGCAGCTTGCCACGCGTTTGTTTCTTCGGATTCAACTACGGGCTCTTTAGAACACCCAAGATAGCAGGATGAGAATTGTGGTTTGCTCTGGTCGTCGTCCGTAGGATTCAGAGACTGTGTTCCTGTCATCCGGTCGTTGTGGGTTATCGCGTCCGAACATTGTGAGCTGTAACAAGTTGTAGTTTTTGATACTTTTGGTGCTTTAGTCACTGCCTTTTTAACTGGAATATTGCAAAGCTTATTTCGTCGAGTAATGTTATCTTGCAGGAGCTTCCTTAAGTCTGCAAGCTCATTTTCCAGTTTTTGAACTCTTAGTAAAATATAAGAACATCCAACGCAAGATTCGTCCTCGTAGCCGACGGATTTGGCTGCCATTACGCCTTTGCGCGCTTTGTTGGTTTTTGGTTGTAAGTATAAACTGATTGAGTGCCAGTCGTGGATGTCGAATCCAGCTCAACAGGCTTTCCTTTAAAGGAAGTTCCGTGACTGGTTCTGTTGCTAGCAAACAATTGTTTTGAGTCCATAAATGTTAAAACACTGCGTAAAAGTATGTTCTCCTTTGAGCGTATAATGAAAATTTCCGACTGGCTTTGGATTATGGCGAGTATTTAATGCAATATGAGCAAAAATGTTTATACTTGTTCAAAAACGCTTTTAAAAAATACTATAAACCGTATGAAGGATATTCAGGAACGACTCAGCCGTTCGGAGATGTCGAAGGTCCTGGATAACTTCAGATCTTCACGAGGTTGTACACGTTTGGTTCCCTGAGTGGTTGTCAGTTTTTATTGGTGCAGAGCCTGCGCAGTCAACTTGAATAAGATGATAAACAAATTCCAATTTGATCCGTTTTATGACGAATTTCGGCACAAGAAAGAATTCCAGATGAGCAGGAAGCAAATAGGTACATGCAGTTTAAACAGTATTGTCCGGAACAGTCCTAGTGAAAAGGTAACGAAGATCAAATTGTCCAAGTTGGAGAACAAATAATTGGTGGTGCTTATAGGGTCTTCAAGGTAACTGTAGACTAACTTTTAATTCTGCGTTGCCTTCTGCAGCAAAATCTTCTCAAATTCTCTTCAAGTTTTAAGAATAAGGCTTCTTATTTTGTTTTTCTGTGTGTTTTACTTATTTTCACCGCTTCGGCCAGGACTGGAAACACCAAACTCTTGATTAGCTACCGATGCTCTTGACCGCTCGGCCACGCCCAGGAAGCCAACAGAAAAAAAATAGTATAGCCTACAAAAATAATGATCTCTTTTATCTTTGTAAATCGTTTTCGATTTCATGTGACAAAAACTTATCAGAAATACTCATGTCACTCTCAGCAGACCGAGAAGAACCACAACTCAGCAATACTGAAGAAAGCCGTGCACTACTGAACATTACCAAAACTAAGCTAAGCAGTGAAGGGCTAGCACACTGCGATGAATGCCGACGACTCACAACCAGATTTTTGAGATTTGAAGGAGACCTATATCTCCTATCGGAAATAATATAAGTCCTCATCAAACACAACAAAATTTAATCACCGAAACACGATGCAAATGAGCTGAAAAACATCAGCAAGCTAGACCATAATCATCGCAAGGAAACGGTAGAAGACAATAGGCACAACATTAAGCGAAACAAAAAGAGAAAAAGAACGAATTCATTAGAACAAACCTCTGAGTCAGTTGAAATACAGATGACCAGAACAAAAATAAGCGAGGAGGAAATTATGTCTTGCGTTTCCCCAGGTTCGGGAAATCTGGTGCACATAGAATCCGACTGCCCAAAAGTAAATCAGCGATCGACGGTCTCTGAAAAGTCGAAAAACAGTAATCGTGAGGTATCTTTAATGCCACGGACGAGTGACAGCAGCATGCTCTTTAGATATCAATTGAACTCTAATGAAAAAGGGCATGGTAGCCAGCAAAGTAATGGCGGAAAAGTGGCCTGCGACTTATCGACAGACCTGGATGCAACAAACCAAAATTCAGGTTTCCCGGTTGCTATTCGAGCAAACGCATTGTCAGGAGAACTCACGCTGTTTGAAAGGTCCATAGAGATGTCTGCAAGTCAACGAACCGTCTCACCGATCAAGACCAATTTGAACACAGTACTAAAGACTGTAACAAAGGGCATGATTCAACATTCCATCACTTAAAGAAAGCAGGATGAAGAAACGAGATTTTCCTGACAGATCATTGTGTCTGGTAGTTCAGGAAGTCTCAGAGGCTACTGGGGAAAGGCCAAAAGAAAGGGTAAAACAGGATCTGCTGACATTTCAAAATTTATTGAATGATACGCACCAAACTGGTGTAACAGTCGAAATCAAAAAGATCTTTCGATTGGGGACTCTCGTTACAAATGAAACGCATGAGATTCGACCAAGAACATTAAAAGTCATCTTGGGGAGCAAACAGCAGGTAGATCTTTTGCTCTCTCGAAAGTCCCGACTACGAAAGAATCATCGTGTAGTTTGTTTTCAGCCGGATTACTCTCCCATCGATCGGATGAAAAGGAGGACACTGGTAGCAGAATTGAAAAGACGTCAATACGAGGGGGAACAAAACTTAAAAATTGTAGACAACAAAATCGTCAAAACGGTGCACTCGTTTTTATGGGAACATCCAGTGAAATTGACGGCAATCACGCCGGTCAAAAGCCCTACCAAATGCCTATAGATTTGAACCCAGACAGGAGACTGGATATATCTTGTGAAATATCCAGCAAAAATTGCCATGTGGAAGTAAGAACTAAAAATTTTCAGAAATCGAAGGAAAAACAAGATTATAATGATGTACACAAATGTGCAGAGTCTATTGAACAAAATGGATGAAATTAAACTGGTCGTGGACCATTTACAACCTGACTTCACAGCTCTAACTGAAACATGGTTAAATGAACAAATCGCAGACACTGAAGTCAGAAAAGATGGTTTTCAGCTTATCCGCATGGATAGAAACGGACGTAGGGTTGTTGGAATCGCAATGTTCATACGAGAAGGCATTGACTTAATTCAGGATGTGCCCTCACCAAATAGGATCTCGTCTTGCGAAATACTTTGTTGCAAACTGAAAGTCCCAAACCAACCAGACCTCCATATAGCCGTGGTATATCGATCCGCAGGACAGCGAACGGACACAGACGAAGCACTCCTCACAGAGGTAAAGCAAATCTGCCGTAGCAAACACTTATTAATACTTGGAGATTTCAACCCTCCCGATATCGATTGGGTGTCAATGTACTGCTCGCGATCGGAAAATTCATTCGAACAGAAATTAATCCAGTTGGTAAATGACGAGTTTCTTACCCAACATGTCACAATGGACACGCGGTTCCGAAATGGGCAGCAGTCAAGCTGTTTGGATCTTGTCATAAGTAGAGATGACAATTGCATCCTTGCATTAAGTTCTTACGTGCCGCTTGGACGAAGTGATCATTGTGTTCTTGCTTGTAAGTGCAGTCATTTTTCTGTACCCAAACGTCGTGCAGTTCGGGAGAGAACTGTATGGAAAGGGGATTATCCCAAAACGAAAGAATTACTGAATGGGATAGACTGGAGCCCTGCAGATATACCTGACCCAAACGCTGCCTGGTTTTTCATTATTAAATTGATTCAGCAGTTGGTAGAGAAATTCTGCCCACTTAAAAGGCGATCGTGCGTCTCCCGACCTGAGTGGGTGACATCGGAAATAAAAAGGAATCTCAAGAAGAAAAGTAGACTGTGAAGAACATATGCCAGATATCAACAACCCGAACATTTTTCCGCTTTTAAGAAACAACGAAATCGGTGTCGGAACCTTCTCAGAAAAGAAATATCAGCCTTTGAGTCAGAAATAGTCAAAGACATACAAAGAAATTCGAAACGGTTTTATACTTACGTTAATAAGGCAAAATGAAATCGCGACTGCATTCCTTGTCTTAAAGACAATCAGGGAAACAGGTTAACTGATAACTCTGATAAGACCAGCCTCGTTTCCAATTTCTTTATGTCCGTGTTTACCGAGGAACCACCTTTTGACGAGGACCAATAGTACAGTACTGCCACCTCGACAAACAAAATAAGCACGGTATCGTTCCCAATGGACACAGTAAGAAAAACTCTGAAACAGCTACAGCCCACTAAATCACCTGGCCCAGAGGGTATTTTCGCAAAATTTCTCAATGAACTCACAGACCAGCTGGCCTCTCCGCTCTCCAATATATTTGAAATTTCGATGGAGGCGGGGGCTCTGCCTACCGAGTGGAAGATAGCCAATATAACCCCCATCTATAAAGGAGGAGAGAGGACATCACCAAACAGTTTCCGACCAGTCAGCCTCACAAGTATCTGTTGCAAAATGATGGAGAAGATAATCAAAACGGAACTGATAAGGCATCTTGAAGAGAATTACTTGCTAAGTTCATATCAACCTGGATTTCGAAGTGGTCGGTCCTGCCTCACAAACCTGCTCACATCCATGGAAAGTTGGACAAAATTATTAGAAATGGGTTTTTCAGTCGATGCGGTCTGCATTGACTTAAGCAAAGCCTTTGACAGGGTTCCACAAAAACGTCTGATTTTTAAGCTCCGTCAAATGGGTGTGACTGGCAACCTACTCAAATGGTTGGCAAACTTTCTCACAGACAGGCGTCAGCGTGTTTGTATCGGAGAAGCCAAGTCTCACTGGGAAACCGTTCACAGTGGAGTTCTGCAGGACAGCGTTCTGGGTCCCATTTTGTTCCTGATATACGTAAACGACTGCCTGGATTGTCTGCCATGCGAGAAGGTAATGTTCGCTGACGATCTGAAGTTATGGAACTCGATTGAAAAACCGGAAGATGCGCGGAAATTACAACAAAACTTAGATCGCTTGCAAACATGGTGTGATGAGTGGCTGCTGAACATTAATCTTAACAAATGCCAAATAATCTGACTGCCGTCAAGTTCCAGAAGGATGATTAGGTTTGAATACCAGTACTTCATCAGTGGTCACCAACTCCAGGAGGTGAATATTCTAAAGGACTTGGGTATATGGATAACACCAACTCTCAAACCATCGTCGCACTGTGCAAATATCGCAAAGAAAGCTATGTGTATCTTAGGTGCAATCAGGAGGTCCTTCGTTAATTTTGACGGAGAGCTTTTTGGGCACGTGTTTGGAACATTTATCCGGCCGGTGTTGGAATATTGCGTTCAGGCATGGCGCCTTTGGACGAAACATGACTACGCTCTGCTGGAGAAAGTTCAACGGAGGGCAACGAAGCTAGTCAGCGGATTGGAATGCCTACCCTATGAGGGCCGCCTAGCAAGACTTAAAGTTTTTCCTCTCTCTTCTAGGCAATACAGAGGGGATATAATCTTAGTCTTCAAACTTGTCAGAGGAGTTGAATGTGCTCTTCAGATGGCCAACTTTTTTGATTTGGAAAACATGACAAGTCTCCGAGGTCACCAATACAAACTGAAAAGAAATCACGCCAAACTTGAAGTGCGGGCCAACTTCTTTTCCCAACGGGTGATTGACGAATGGAACAAACTGCCAGCCTCAGTTGTTCAGGCTGAAAGCATTAAAATGTTTAAAAGAAGACTTGATGCATTTTTACTTGATGAACATATATTTAGTCGACAGCAATGATCGATATACTAAAACGACTATTGCCATGTCGTTGTTTTGGTAGTGTCTATCTGTAAATAGGGTTTTTAAAGGCTCTGACTATCTCCCTTATATATACTGAATTACTGAATTATACTGACTTAAAATAGGTGACTTGATTACACTCGCAATATTTTCTCCACAACTTGTGCTTCCTGTTTATTTCCTGTCTGACAAACAGGCGAGGAAAATGTTATCTTAGCACCCCTGCACTATCTTGTCTTTATTCATTTATATCTGTTGATTGCTGCATTACTATTGTTAACTATGTTTAAGCAGGAATCAGACCAAACATGACGACGCGGAATTAGAAGTTATGGGGCAGAGGAATTCCGTGAAAATGTGGAGACCGTTAAAAGAAGACGAAGAGTGGAAGACCTGGAGCTAAAAGCATGACATCAGGACGTAATTGTCTCTCTCTCAAGTGAAGATGAAGAAAATACGGGCCTCCGCTGTAAGTACAGTGGAATATAATCATAAAGGAGCCCCGGAGGAAGAAGAAACTCATAGGGCCACTACCTCTGAATCAGATCAGTTAACTGTTCAGACGTCACGTGAATGGGCTTTGCGAAACAACATTGAACATGCACATCTACGTGAACTTTTTGTGATACTTAAGCCATCCATACTACAAGATACACTAAATGACTCTTTTCAAACATAACCCACGGGTGAAGCACCGAATAACGAAGGTAACAGATGGTTTTTCATTTAATTACTTGAGAATTGGATTCAACAAATCTACAGCATGTGATATTACTGATGTGTCAACAGATAGCCGACTTCTCAGCTAAAGTAGATTATGTTGTAGAGACCCAACAAAAAACGCTGGTCTATCTACGGCATTTTGATGCCCTACATCGGCAGCAGCCCGGCACATCGGATCGAGCAGCTCTCCACAGCAGTTGCATTCAACAACTGGTAAGCTAGTAAGATATCTATTAATTCCAATAGTCTTGTATTACACCTCTTATCTTACCTGCCTCGGTGGGCACAGCATAGTCGATTTCGTAAAACGAATATTTTTCGCTTTTTGACGACGAAATTAGTCCACACATCAATTTTAAAGGACGTTAGGCTATAGAAAGTTTGTCAAAGTCAAAAATATATGAGGTCATGCTGGCTTAGTCAATCATTACTGCCTCACTATCACTAGATATAGGTGTTTGCTGCCTGGAATGCCAGCCGCTTGTATGAATTATCCGATTAGGAGTCTGCCAGCGCAAGGCGACTTAAAAGGTCACTTGATAGCCATTGAAAGAGTCAGCATACCAAATTGAATGCCTAGCAGATAGAAAGTCAATATCCCGTTTTTAATTTTGTTGGCTTGCAAGCAACAATGCTAGATCATCATCGGTTAACCTACCGCCTTCAGCATAATGACGAAGGAGGAAAAAGAAACCGCAAACCTTTGTACATGTTCCTTAAAATTTTTAATAAATTATTCTGTAATGAACGTCTTCACCAAGCCTTAAACTACATAAACCAGGCGCAAGGAGATTATAAGTGTATTTGAGGAAAATAGCTAATACCTTTGAAATCACTATTTGTTACATAAAAGTCGGAAGAATAAGAAGCAATGTAAAGAAGTTACAGCCAAGTGAATGCATGCAGATTTACGTGGTACACTGATATTTTTAATGTTAAGTAGTCACATAGTCTTCATGGTGCTGCAGCATATGTATTTCAAGCCCGTGTTTGAATGCATCCATAGACTGCCACATTAAAATCACCTCAGGTAAGTTATTCCCCGCTTCCATGACACGGTTGGTGAAAAAATACTTCCTCACACCCAATCTTACTTGGGGCACACTTAATATAAATGAATGACCTCGGAGATTAAACGTAGTGGCAAGTTGGAATAAGTCATCACATAGGTGGGCACAATCCATGCCACGCACGATGCGGAAGATTTGTATTAAGTCTCCGCGAAACTGCCTATAACTCAGAGTATAGAGCTTTAGGTTCTTTGTGCAGATCTCATATGGCAGTTCACCTTCAGTTCAGTTCAGTTCAGTGACCTCTTACTAATTTTGTGGTTTGCAGCTGCACACTTTTGAGCATGCTGTAGTCCTGTTGGGTCCATGGTCGCCAGGCTTGGATCGCATATTCAAGATGTGGCCTTACAAACGTACCACAGACTTTAGAAAAGCAGTCTTCATCAAAAAAGTTAAAATGCCCGCTCGATAGCGTACAGAATTGAATTGGCGGATATAGCTACCTTGCAACATTGCGTAGAATGCTTCAGGTTGTCTTTTATCCAAACGCCGAGATCCTTCTGTGTGTGTGTGTGTGCTTCTGGGAGTCTTCCGCCTTCCGACGCGAGAGAAGGCCACGTGGATGCACCCTCGGTCACGGCGCTGGCATCTGCTGGACTATGTTCTCATCCAGAGGCGAGATCGACAGGACGTGCTGGTAACCAAGGCGATCCGCGATGCCGATGGTTGGACAGATCACCGCCTCGTCATTTCTCAGATGAGGCTCCGACTGCAACCCCGACGAAGGCCCCAAGGTTTGAGGCCGCCATGAAAGTTAAATACTCTTTTATTAAATTTGCCTGCTCACTGTTTTGATTTCAGCAACCAAATAACCGGAAAAACTGGAGGATCTGCATACTCCAGATGATAACGCTACCGTGAAGACACGATGGTGTCAACTGCAAAATGTCATCCAGTCCACCGCCCTCGATGTCCTCGGACGCGCACGCCGCCGACATCAGGACTGGTTTGACGACAATGACGCCGACATCAGCAACTTACTCGCGGAGAATAATGGGCTACACAAAGCCTACATGGACCTTCGGACTGACGCCATCAAAGCAGCCTTCTTCAGATGCCGGCGCCTTGTACAACAACGACTGCGGGAGATGCAGGATGCCTGGATGATCCGAAAGGCTGAGGAAATCCAGGGGTATGCGGACTGAAATGAAATGAAAAACTTTTTTAAAGCCATCAAGGCCATCTACGGCCCGTGTATCAAGGGGTCCGCACCGCTGCTTAGCTCTGACGGCACAACACTGCTGACAGAGAAATCGCAAATTCTAAAGCGCTGGGCCGAACACTTCAGAAATGTCCTCAATGGCTCATCAGCCATCTCCGATGCTGCCATTGACCGGCTCCCTCAAGTGGACACGAACAATGACCTGGATCTGCCGGCTTCCCTACCAGAAACCATCCGGGCCGTGCAGCAGATTTCCAGCGGTAAAGCACCGGGATCCGACGCAATCCCACCGGAAGTATGCAAGCACGGTGGGCCCTGGCTGATGGCAGAACTCACAACACTCTTCCAGGAGATGTGGCACCAAGGACAAGTTCCTCAGGATTTCAAAGACGCAACCATCGTCCATCTCTACAAACGGAAGGGAAACCGGCAACTCTGTGATAATCACAGAGGCATCTCGTTGCTCAACATCGCAGGGAAGATCTTCACCCGTATCTTTCTCAATCGTCTCAACGGTCACCTAGAGTAGGGCCGGCTCCCGGAAAGCCAATGTGGCTTCCACTGACACCGCCGAACAACCGACATGATCTTTGCAACCCGCCAGCTACAAAAGAAGTGTCAGGAGTGCGAACTCACCTATACACTACCTTCGTGGATCTCACGAAAGCCTTTGACACGGTGAATCGTGATGGACTGCGGAAAGTCATGCAGAAATTTGGTTGTCCTTAGCGGTTCACGCACATGGTGCGTCAGCTTCATGACGGCATGACGGCGCGCGTCACTGACAACGGGACGGTATCCGAAGCATTCGCCTGGTCGGTCACCTGCGAATCCATCGCACGGAGGCTGATGAACCAGTGCCTGGGGCTCCGACATACTGTCGACGCGCCCACCTTCACTGCCCTCACTGCTCCCGCACATTAACACACCGCATGGGCCTATAAGGACACATGTGCCTCCACGACAACCTCCGGTAAACCACGGGAGGCTAAGCTACATCAGCGCACACTACCTTCACCAATACATCGACAAAACCATCACAATCACCATTTACCAGAGTATATCACGGTTTCCTCGAAACCGTGGCTGGGAAGTCTGCCAATCTGACGCCTCCACCAGACCACGCCGTCGGCTCAGTGTATGTGCTATGTGTGTCGAGTGACGGACCAGTGGACTGAGAGTCAGAGGGCGATGGCTGCTCCATATCCCCTGAGTTTGTGAATCCTGGTGTGTGCGTTATGGGGGCCAGGTCGTGCTGTAGCGCGCGGAGACGGGTACGCCGATCCGTCAGCCAATGCGCCCACTCCCACATCAGGCCACTGACCGGCTCAGACAGTGTCTGATGGTGGGGGTGGAGGGGGGAAGAGAGTGAGGTCGACAGCTCAGCGCATGTTCCTCACTATAAACAATCTAACGCGCTTGAAACTATCACGGTGCTCTAAAAGCCGTGGCTTGGAAGGTTGCCAACTGACGGGATAACTCGGACCACGTGGTCAGCCCAATGTGTGTTTTGTGTGGAGTGGCTGACTGGCGGACTGAGAGTCAGGCTGCAATGGCTCCTTCTTAATGTGGTCTTTATGGCACTCCCACTCTGTGGGATCCGAGCCAGGTGTGGTGGTTCGCCCAGGGGCGACTCCGGCCGCGCCAGCCACCTGCGCCCTCTCTCATCTCCGGTCTTCTTGCCTGTGTCGTGAGACCGGGCTCAGGTGGGGGAGGAGAAGAGTGTGCGGTAACGTTAACCGCCGCGGTTGGAAGGTTGCCAACTGACAATTACACTCAGACCTCGCAGTTAGTTAAATGTATGTTGTGTGGAGTGGCTGACTGGTGGTCTGAGAGTCAGGCTGCAATGGCTCCTTCTTAACGTGACCTCTGGCTATCTCACACATGTGAGATGTAAGCCGTTCAACCCCCTGTTGTGTGAAATCCTGGTGCTTGTGTTTGGGGGGCCAGGTCGTGTACGTAGTACACGTAGACGAGTTCACCAGCAGCTGCGCCTGCTTCCGCATCAGACAACTGACCGGCTCGGACAGTGGTCGGATTGTGGGGGTGGGAGAGAGAGTGAGGTCGAGAGCTCAGCGTATTTTCCCCACTATAAACAATCTGACGCACTTGAAACTATCCCGGTGCGCTAAAAGCCGTGGCTTGGAAGGTTGCCAACTGACGGGATAACTCGGACCACGTGGTCAGCCCAATGTGTGTTTTGTGTGGAGTGGCTGACTGGCGAACTGAGAGTCAGGTTGCAATAGCTCCTTCTTCATGTGGCCTTTATGGCACTCCCACTCCGTGGGATCCGAGCTAGGTGTGGTGCACGCCCAGGGGCGGCTCCGGCTGCGCCAGCCACCTGCGCCCTCTCCCATCTCCGGTCTTCTTGACTCTGTCTTGACACAGGGCTCAGGTGGGGGAGGAGGAGAGAGGGCGATAACTGCAGCGCAAGGCTTCTATCACTTAAAACTAATTCACGTGCAAGTCACCGTCCCTGCACCACCTGGTGTGGAGCATACAGTGGACCTCATCGAAATCGACGGTCGAACTGCCGCTTCTTGGAGTAGCTTACCGTTCAAATAGTAGGGTCGCATATCGGTGACCTGATTCGATTTCCCAGACGTAGCAGGGCGCATTTGCTTGAGTTGAAGGATAAGAGCCATTTGCGGGACCACTCGTCCAATCGACGAACATTTTCAGAGAAATCGTCTCCATCGGCAGTATTGTGGATAACTTTCCAGATTTTTATATCGTGCGCAAACATAGCAAAGTCACAGTCCAATTTATGTACACAATAATTAATGAACAAGAGAAATAGGATCGGTCCGAGCACTGAACCTTGTGGGACTCCACTCTCGATGACTGTGTGCTTTGATCGCGATCCACCTACACAGACCACTTGGGAACGACCAATGACGAAATTCTTGATCTACGTAAGAAGTTTGCTTCCAATACCAAACATTCTCAACTTTAAAAGGAGACGTTGGTGCGAAACACTATCGAAGGTCTTCTGGAATTCAATGTAGGCCCCATGCACAGTGTCTTTTGCATCGAGTACTTTTGTCGAGCTTTGCATCGTATAAAGTTAGTTCGCAACACACGACCTTCCCCTACGAAAGCCGTATTATGCAGTTGATAAGAGGTTACAGGTTTTTTAAATAAATCATCAGTCCCTTTTTTAAAACCTTCTCCATAACCTTGCAACAGATTGATGTCAGGCTGACAGGCCTGTAATTTGTAGCAAAGCACGACTATCACTTTTGTTAAGTGGTGTGATGTGGGTTGTTTGCCAGTCGGTAGGAAGAATTCCCGTTTTGAACGATTTCTGGCACAGAAAGGATAGTGGTTTGGCCAGATCTCGAGCAAGTTCGAGGAATAGCTTTGTTGAAATCTCGTCGGGGCCAGGGGATTTGTATGCCTTCAGAATTTTTATTTCTTCAAAGACCGCCTCTTATTGAAAGATCATATCCTAAATAATTAACGCTTGCATATTCTCGTAATAATAATAATAATAATAGTTGTATTTAATGCCGGTTTACAGGCATTGTCAGATGAAATATTCAGTTGGTAGAGGCTGGCAGTGAAAAAAATCCTGAATATATATCATTATAAATGTTTTTCCTATCTTTATGTTATTCAGGAGAAAAAACTGCCGCCTGCAAATATGATAGCAGATTCAGATCAGGGAAGGGCTAACACAATTGCAGTCTGTATGCAGTCTCTCTGTCTTTGCTAGGAACCGGGATTCTGCCCCAGGCAAGAAAGCATCCGTGTACGGTTGTTCACTGTCTGCCGAAGAAGTCAACGGGTGCAGGCTGCAGAGATGGTGCCGTATCCCTCAAGGTAACACCTGGGATCGGGTTCAGATGCCGCGCACTTCGTCAGACAGGAAAACAGATTCTACAGTGTCGGTACCCAGAATTCTTGGAAACTGTTCTGAATGCAAAAAACTAGTAATAATTATCTTAAACAAAGAATAACTCCGCTGGATTTTTATATTATGGGGAAGTTTATTCCACATGGCCATGGCGTTTACCGAAAAGAACTGTCGATACTTAACTGTGCGAGCTAATGGAAGAAATAAAAAGACATTGCGATTACTGCTGCGCCGAGGATGGTAAAGCTGCCTCACAGTGGTAAGGGGATTAAATGTACTACTATTCAAAAGCTTAAACAGCAAAAAGAGTTCCTTCTGCACTCGGCAAAACCATAAGGGATCAATTTTTACAAGCCCACAGCGTTCTTGATACGACAGATTACGGTGCTCCAACGATAAAATTCTTTTCGTGAAGAAGGGCTGGACCGATTCTATTTTCTTCCGTTTGCTAGCGTGCAGAAGGCTTAATAGAAACGAGCAGTATTCCAGGCCAGGTCTAACGTTCATTTTATAAAGGCGGAGTCTGATATCAATAGTTTTAAAATTTCGGAGGATAAACCCGACAGTTCTGCGTGCTTTGGAGACAATCAAGAAGCAATGCTCTGGAAGATTAAGACCGTTGGAATATTATATGCCCAGGTCCTAAACAACGTAAGGTACATTTATATCGTGGCCATCTATGCTTAGCCGAGACTGATGGTTGTCACCGACAACCATAACGGAACATTTGTGCCAAGAAAGGGAAAGGCGCCATGTGCAGCACCACTGGGCAAAGGCCTCGAGATCATTTTTTAATAGATTAAGCACGGTGTCGCGATCTGCCGCCTTGTATCGATAGGCAACTTTTTAATCGTCAGCATACAGAAAGGGCCTACCATTTCGAAATAAACCTGGCACATCATTGACAAAAAGACAAAAGAAAAGTGGGCCTAGCACACTTCCCTGAACAACTCCACTCCTCACACGTGCCGAGTTTGAGATAGCATTGGAGATCTTAACATGTTGTGTAAGAGAGCTCAGGTAAGAAGATATCAAGCTCAGAATTTTACCACATATACCGAAAGAGGAGAGTTTCAGGAGAAGAAGGGCATGGTTAATACGATCGAAGGCTTTGGTGAAATCGAAATAGACTATGTAAAGTGCAAAGCCATTATCCCTAGATTGTAGAACATGATCAAAGAAAGAGAGCTGACATGTGTCACAAGACCTTGTTTTGAGGAACCCATGCTGGGCGGCACTCAATAGGTTATTCTCAGTTAAATGATACATCATCTGATCTTTTATCAAGGTCTCCAGGATTTTCGAAGGTGCGGACAATGTGTTGATTGGCCGAAAATCCTCAAATGACGAGATTGGCCGTGTTTGTCGATAGGTACAATTTGCGATTCCTTCCATACACTGGGAAAGGTTTCACTTTCAAGAGATAGATTAAATATCTTATATAGAAGTGACGGAAAAATATCATTAGCGTCCACCTTTATAATACTGATCGGTACGCCATCTGGTCCAGGACTAAAAGATTGACGAAAACGTCGAATGGCTACGGTTACGTCCCAGAGGGTAAAAGTTATGGTCTCGAGGATGGCAACGGCCCTAACCTGGATGGGCAGAGGGGGAGCGGTCGAACTTTCAAAAAATGTCCTGAACAAGAAAACGTTAAAACTATCAGCCATCAATTTGTCATCAAATACAGGATTGCCAACGGAGTCCAGTAGTACGGGATGCCATGTTTTACTATGGATTCTTATTGCGCGTGAAAAAAATTTTTCGCTACATTTAACGAACGGTTTTCGACATATTTGACCTCTTCGGCTAGCCGTTTTTGTTCGGTTAGCCTCTTGGCCTGCTGAAAAAATACGTTGAATCAAGGGCAGAACTGAAATGTCGTTTTGCAATGGAATCGACGAGAGAGTTTACGCAACCTACGGCGAAAAGATAAAGGGAGATAAACCTCATCCGTGACATTAATTAATTTCTTACGGGGAACAAAACGAGAAATAAGTGGATCTAAAAATTCGCAAAGCATACCGGTACAGGTGTTCACATCCTGACACATAAAGAAATTAGACCAGTCGTGGGAGTTAAGATGTATCAATAATTCTGTCGAAAGCGCTAATCGAAAATCAAAGAAAAAGCTATATTTTTGGAAAGCGTTTCATCGGTTTCGAGTTGCAGTGTAGAAACAACGATATCATGGTCTGATTTCCTAAGTGGGCTTTATAATGACACTGTCAAAGGCAGGCAACTTCTGCAGAAGATTAGATCAAGTATGCTTGATCCTCGGGTAGGGAAGTCAACAACCTGGGTCCACATGCCAATATCTACGGCCTCAAGGAAGTCCTCGAACTTTATGGGGCCGGAGGGGACCGGAAACCAGCGAATGTCAGGAAGGTTGAAATCACCTGCAATTAAGCAAAACTTAAAATTTAAGTCAACTGCAGCATGGAATGCTTGTGAGAGGCAAAGATAGAAATCCTCACTGGTGTTGTGTGGGCAATAGACACAGCCAATGAGTAAAGAGTTCCTATTTTTTAAGGTAATTTGAAGCCAGCAACTCTCGTCAACCGCAGTAAATTGTGGATGATCTAAGGTCCGAAATGCCAGCGCTTGTTTAATATAGTTACAGCTCCCTCCACCACGACTGTCACGGCGATCATTTCGAGTACAAGTTTAACCTATAAGAGAGAGAGTTCTGGGTCGGCTACGGAAGGTGTTGCCCATGTTTCAGTTACTATAACGATATCTGGACCGTGGACAAAAACTAGAGTCTGAAGCAGGGGCATTTTAGTGAGCAAGGATCTGACAGTTAGAACGAACAGTTTAAGTGGGCAAGGTGGTTGCTTTTTAGGGAGAGCGGCTAATTCATCCAGTGGTTCACGGGTCACTGAACATAGAAGGCGGGTGGTCCCGCCCTGTTCTTGGAAAAAAGGTGGGATCATACGCGCCTGATGTGGGTGAAGTGGAGTAAAATATGGAGGTGGAAATGACAGACAGGGGAACTGAGCACAACTGCTAGCTATTGGGGCATGACCGGGAAATCCCTGGACAGGATACTGCAAAGTATTACTATTATGGTGATACAGAAGGTCAGGTGAGTCTAGTAGTCCAGCAGGACCCTTCGTATTGAGAGACAACTTGGGAAACGACCGTAGAGAAAATTGGCTGCGGGTTGGGAGATGCACTGTTGTGAGTAGCACAGAAGCACTATTTTTGGGCGAGAATGCTTGTATGTTTCGTTAATCAGCCTCAGTATGAGGTCTGGGTGATAGCTGGAAATTCGATGTTGTTGGGATATGGATGTTTTTGGGAGAAATAGGCGATCGTAATGGAGTAGTTTTTGTGGAGAGGCTGAATTTTGCGGTTTTCGAGTGGTTGAGACTTTAGCCGGACTTTTCTTTGAGCTAGAAATCTGCGTTGGTTTACCAGGAGTTACTGGTAAACTTGGTATGGGTATGGTAATAGGAGGAGTACTACCGTCTTGAGAACGAAAAAGAGAAGTACTGTTTTCTTGGGATCCTTAAAGATTATACAAGGTCGGTTTCCGTACAGAGTTAGCTGGGGATTCAGATGGCGAAACCGTAAATGAAATTGGAGGCGATTTGTTCAAAATGGCAACAGTGGTAGTCATTTCTCTGTTGCTAGTCGACAATTTAAAATTTTACAGTTTTCTCTGCATTGGGGTGAGGTCAGGGGAAACTGAGGAATGCCATTTTTGACAAAACTCTCTACTTATCTCCTTCCTAGAGAGTATGAAGTCAACTTCTATCAAGGAAAAGAGCGTGACTAATATGGGGGCATTTCGACTGAGCGAGTAGAGTCGTTTAGCATACGCGACTCGGAATCCCAAGCCACTGCTTTCCAGAAACAAACGTGTGCCGTCGAAAGCAGATATGTAACTTGGAATATTACGCAGCATAAAATTATGCTTGCGTTTTATCCGTTCTTCGGTTTCGGAGCTAATTATCCCAATGACTTGAAAAGCCTGTTGGATAACTGTGTCAGAGCCATTGGTTATAGTCCCTTTAAGCAAAAAATCTACTAATTCGTCAGACGACGATCGATTAACGCAGGACGAGGCCTCGCCTACACCGGTGAAGGCTTTGGCAATTAGAGGATCAAGAGGTTCCAGAGTTACCAAAGGGATTTTAGAGTTGACAATATAAATAAATATAAATAAATAAATAAATTGTATATTTAAGGCCAAGAGAGCCCCATCATTTCAAACTTAGTATCGCGGTATAAATAAATACAAAGTGGATAATTGCTGCTCTATGTGAGCAGCCATATTAACAGCAGAAATTAACAATATGGTAGGCATATCCGATTCAGAACGATTTGCCATTTTTAAAACAATAGACAACAATCTTTAACATAAACGGTGAACTAGAAAAGAAGCAGTAAAAAACATCCTAGGGTTAAATCGGAGGCGGAGTTCAGCAAGCCGCCAATTTTAAAAAAGGAGAAAAAACTGCTTTAATAAAACATTAATAGCTAGATGCAATGGGAGAGTGCTGTGATGATGCTGACAACGTATGAGGGTTCGGAACGCTCCTTGTCGTGTGAGAGATAATATAGCAGTCAGAGCTACTGTTTTTAACCACCAGTGGAGGTGAGAGAGGACGGACTCATCATGGACACCAGGGTCAAAACGAAGACGAGACAGTAGAGGTCATGAGATTATCATTGAGATGCGACCTTGCCGACTGCATAGTCCACCAATCAAAGAGGCAAAACTATCAGAACCCGCCTTGATCCTCAACTGAACCTGGAGATCATCGTCGGGGTTACAAAAGCGGAGGAAAGTACCAAGGTTGTAAAGACTTGGCGATGCTTGTTTAAAGAGTGGGCGAAAAATTAAATGCAAAGATTGACTCTGCAGAGGATGATGGACATATAATAAGAAACCAATATAAGATTGACTCTGCAGAGGATGATGGATATATAATAAGAGACCATTATAATATCAAGGGAACTGCCTCAAATACCAGGAGGACCCTATTCGAAATCCAAAAAGTTGCGAGTTAGGGAAGGAAACAGACAATAAGGACTTTATATCTTCCGAAGTTAAATGTTTGCGTAACTTTGTTTTGAAAATAGCTAATGTGGACGACAACCTAATTTGCAGTGGAAGATTATTCCAGATGAAAGCATATTTGGAGGCAAAAAACGGAGACCGGTTAGTTGTGGAGCTAAGGGGTGGTGAAATGATCATGGAGGAATTACGAGTGGCATAGGGTCAATCGACCGGAGTAAGAGCGTTAATTCGTGGGAGATTTGGGCTAGAGTTAACGCGAAACAGGAAGCAGAGACCGGCTTCGAGTCTTCTTACCCACAGAAATTTAATGTTTGCTAACTGGCATCTATCCGTATAAGAGATACTGGATCCAGGAAGAGAAAATAGTCTTCGAGTAAAAACCCTCTGAACTTTTTCAATCTTACTGCGGTCAGAGGCGTTCATCAGCCCAAAGAGGGGACAGCAGTATTCTAGAATAGGAAGAACAAACATGCGGTACAGGTCTAACTTTATTTCTGGAAGGAAGAAATTATGCGATATAAAACCACATATCTGTGCAGCCTTTGCAGAAATTCGATCTGCATGAGGCGATAATGCTAGCTTGTTCGGGTAACTTAGACCTTAGTCTTTTATGGTTGATTTTTCTAAAAGTGTACTTTTTTGAAATACGATGGGTCCAGGAAGCTTAGCGGGGCCAAAACACATAAAACTACTCTTGGATGAAGAAAACTCCATCTGCCAAGTACAGCTCCAAAGTGAGAGCACAAGTAGATCAGTTTTGATTTTATCCACGCAACTATTGGCAGTGTCTTATGAAAATGAATAAATGCACTTGAGATCGTCAGCGTAAAGAAAAGTTTGTGAATATGTAAGTAAAGCTGAAATTTCGTTTGTGTACAGAATAAAGAGAAGGGGGCTTTTAACCGTGCATTGAAAAACGCCACTCGTGATCGGTTGAGGCGTTGAGAAGCTATTACCTACTAAGACCTTCGGGCTGCGGTTAGACAAGTAGGAACCAATGAAGTCAAGGAGAGGAGGCCGGATGCCGAGGGCTTCCAGTTTCACCAGAAGACGTCTAGGCGTTACCTTGTCAAAGGCTTTGCTCAGGTCTAAGTAGATCACAACCACTGACTGCTGCTCATTACGAAGGGAAGTGACGAGGTCAAGAAAAGCTAAATGACACACTTCGCATGATCTCCCAGGTAGAAAACCATATTGCAAGAGGCTTTAGAGCTTATTTTCTAAGCAAAAGTCGAGAATTTGATTAAAAATAATTTTTTCAAGAAGTTTTGCAAGAGCCGGGGTTTTGTGAACGCCTCGATAATTATTTACGTCCAAACGAGATCCCGACTTGAAGACAGAAAGAATAATAGATGTCTTCCATGAGTCAGGAAAGAATCCGTTTAAAAGATAAACTGAGAATACATGGCAAAGCAATCGGGGAAAGCTCGGCACTCTCTTAATAACTGAGTTTGGAATACCGTCAGTCCCCGAAGAGTGCGAGTTTTGCAGACGCATTATTTGCTTACGAATTAGTTCTATGGAGAAATCAATGGTACTGATAACATTAAATGAGGATGCCTGAAACGTCGGAGCCGGTTCAGATTCCATCGTAAGATTATTTGCAAAGAATGCACTAAACAATTCTGCCTTCTCAGAGTCTTCGAGAACGAATTTCATAGTTTCATTAAGTAATGGAGGTATTTCATAACCTCCTTTAGAGCAGGATCAACGGCGGAACAGTTGAGCAACGGATTTTGCAGAGTTTGGCTCGCTGAGTGCGCGTGATTCCCTCTGTCTGTCCCGTGCAAGCCGAATCTTAGAGGCTTATTCAAAAATCTCTGCAATCCTTAGATGAACAGTTAACGAACTAGTATATTGATCTTTTAATTGCTTCCTCAATTTCTTTAGTCTTGGCAAAAGAAAGTGGGGGACGGTGGATTCCGAAGTGTATGGCTTGACAATTTTTGATTGGCACAAATTCCAGGATGTTATTTGAAACGACTGACATTAATTCAGAAAGAATTGCTGCATCGTTCATGGAGGAGAGATGCTGCCAATCCAATGAGTCCAAAAAGTTGTCTAGTAAGCTCATATCTGCGAGGTCAAAATTATGATAGGTACGAACGGTGCTAGCCTTTTTCGATGAGACAATTGGTAAGCAACAGTGAATTAATGTATGGTCACTTTGGAAGAGGCCCTGCTTAAAATCAACGAAAAGGGGAGCAATGTCATTTGTGAAATTCATATCTAAAATATGCTTGTCTCTCGTTGAAGAACGGACAAGTTGTGACCAATTAGAGAAATTAATGGTATCTAGGAAAGGCTGAAGTCTGGGTGGACAAAAGTTTGAAATACAGTCAATTTCTGGAAAATTAAAATCCCCAGCGATTATTTTAATGTTAAAATTGGACTCCGAAACCAATTTAAAAAAATTGCACAAAGTTTCACATCATCATCGGATGATGAATTATGCGGGTAGTAAATACATCCGAGAATAGCCTTTTGCCAGGGCGACAGGATAATGGATGCGAAGCAGTAATTACCGGAAAATGACGTGACGTCTAGATCAAACGCGAAGTGCTTGAATGAAGCTTTAATATAGAGAAGACAACCACCACCACGCTTACTAGTGTGGTCTTGACGGTAGAGATCGTATTTGTCTATGACAAGCAAAGAGTCTGAAATTAAGGGATGGGTCCAAGATTCAGTTACACATAAAACATCAGGCATTAACTCGAAAGCAATGGCTCTAAGTTGGGCCATCTTATTTATAACAGATCTAGCATTAAGTAATATGACATCTTGGGTAGTTCGAGTATCCAAACTAGAGTTATCGTTATTAATTTAAAAAATTTGGAGGTGGGTTATTAAGTTGGAAATTATTGTGGCTTGGAGGGTAATTGCAAACTGCGCCATAACGATTGGTATATAGAACGTCATAACCAAAAGGCTGAGAGGGATATCTGAAAGGTGTAGGAATAAAACTTTCCCGTATTGAACCACCATAGGGGTTACGACCGGGATATGCCTGTTCGTAGTTAAAACGGAATGACGGGAAGTTAAATGGAATAAAGGGGCTGATGGGAGATGGCAAGCAGTTAAAAGAATTAAATGCTGGAAAGTCAGGTCTTGTATATCGGTTTACATGGTTAGGGTTATTTGCCTGTTGGAGAGGCTTGATTAGTTTTGGAGAGGGCAGTATGCGATTACTGAGACCTGCGCTATCTTGCTTTTGGGTCTGGGTTAGATTTACGTCCTTCGGAAAACCTGTCTTAGGTGATATAATTGAGGGTATAAGATGACCCGCGGGGTTATGGGACGAGCTAGCTTGTGGAGGGTTAAATAAGTTAAATTTAGATGATTGCGGATTTTGTATTTGAAGAAGGTTATTTATGCGATTTGGCTCGGGAAATTTCCCAGAGAGGCCTGGAGAATTGCGTTTAAGAGGGGAAACTGGCAGTCTTTGTGCTTAAGACGGGTTAGACGGTATAAATGCTTTAGACGGGGTTGCAAACATTACAGGCGGGCTGAAAGCACCGGAGATTGCAGTATTCAGCCGCGAGGGAGACGAAGTAGAAGGTTGAGTGGAGGGGCTGACCGAACTAGACATCTGAGAAGATGAATTAGCAGTTGCATTGACGTTAGTGGAAATACGACCAGACTTATGAATATTAGGTTGAGAAATTGATGATAAGAAGGACACATTTCTTCGCTCCATTGGTTTAAGATCTAGACAAAGGAAACATTTTGTCATTTCCAAATAGCGAGAAGTGCGACCTCGTTGAGCAAAGATTGAGTCAACCTCAACTGTTGACAACAATTTAACTAGTATAGGAGTATTCTTGCTACGCGAAGAGAGGCGTTTTGCTTTCACTATTTTGTAGTTGAAACCGCCCGAGTACAAAAAGTCCATAGCAACGTCAACTGGGCGTCTGTGTATGGGAGCGTTTTTTAGGAGAAAATTGTGATTGCGTTTCTGTCTATCAAAAGCCTCGCTGGCGATCAAGTGAACAAGCGAATCGAGACGCCTGCAATCCTGAGAGGGAACATCAGATAGGTTACCATCGAACAGATTGCCGAGTATAGACAAAATGGATGCAAACTTCAAAATGAAGTCGTTGCAGTTCTGTAAAGCGGACAGATCTAGCTGTTTAGCTTTAACTATGGGTTGTACATTTGAGTCAATGTTGAAACTGCTAGGTATATTCAAGCATCGTTTTGGTCCCGAGGCATGTAGTTTACGACGAATTGAGCTTGTTGGTTTCATCTTTCGTCGAAAATAAGAGTAAGATCTATGCAGGATACGCAGGGTAAAATAAATTTATGAAATTTCAACTTAATTCTATCTTAGTGCTTTATAATTCTACGTTTTCTACGAGGATTTATAGGGATAGCAAGTTGTAGTTGTCTAAAAATTAGAAATTCAAAACTTAATCAGCAATTTAGCCAATAAAGATAGCAGGAAACAAATAAATCCGTTAAAAGTTGAGAACGAGAAATGAGGCTATGTCAGGTGAATAATATGACACTGTTTAGTTCAACCTAATGTTAAAGACAAAGACCACAGGTAATTATATACGATTAAGGGCTAGAAATGCAAAACTTTTATCTGCAATTAAGCCAATAACGACAGTATAAACGAAAAAAAGTTCAAATTTTAGATTTCACTTAACTTTTAAAATTCCTATAGAGGGCCGCGAAGTCTCGTATACGCTAGATAGGTCCCCTTCCATTACTCTATGACTCAAGGATGGAGGGGAAGCTGCAACCTTTCGTCTTTTTGCGAGTCGCTTGCGGGACATCGTAAGTTAGTAGACGGAATTTGGGTTTACTTTATAGAAAATACGGGGTTAATAATTTACAAGAGTATACTTAAATAGGCTAAACTGGCAGGTGATTTTAAACAGTTAATAGAAAACGACAAACTGAGCACAACTTTAACCACATTTATGCAAAGTGCAACTAATTAGTTCAATTGATTATATGGCCACCACAAATAATATGGAGCAGTAAATAGAGCTTTTTTTAAACTAGCAATTAATAGACAGTTCACTGCTAGGGGCAATAAATATGGTAAAAATAATCCATTCACTTATCTTTAATAGAATAAAAAAAAGCTTCTCTTCTGGAAAACCGACTGAAAGAACTGTGAAAAAGTTCAGCTTTGTTTTCAATTTCTGATATCGCGAAACTTTCATCGTTTCTCATAACAGGAATCGGGTTCCTGTTACGTGTGCTTTTTCTTACATAGCTGTAGAGTAATTTGGGATTGTGAACTGCTCGCTGAAGCAAATCACTCTCGTTATCACGTCGGCCTTTGAAGATCAAGCTTTTAACCTTGTTCTTTTGAGTTTTTTATGCTTGCAAGGCAAAACTTTCATTGTATCGGCAAAATTTCTTCCAAAGCCTTCCTTTCCTGTTAATCTCTCTTTTAAGATCCCTTGTTAGCCACTGTGGTCTGTTAAATATCCTTATTTGTGATGGTGGGACGTGACATTTTATTAGATTCAACAAACACTCATTAAATAAATTCCAGTCCTCAGTGACATTCCTGGAGAAGAGAAGATCCCAGTCCATTCGTGATGCCTCAGCTATCATCTCGCAAAAGTCTTCTCACCATAGATTGGGCTTGGTTTCATTTATTGCAGATAGCACAGAAGATTAACCATACTCCCATGAAAGTACTGCATGATCACTTCGACCAAGTGGAGGTAGGCAGTGTAAATCGTCTATGCTGTCAGGATCTTTAGTGAAGACGAGATCTAAACGACTAGCCAGTTGTCCTTCACGCGCTTTCGTTGGAACAAATACATGTTGTGTGAAAAGAGCTTCAAGTGTTGTCTTTAGCAGATGGTGATCGAAGGAAATCTTTGAGCTCAGCGCCTGCAAATCGTTCCATCGAATGCTGGGTGCATTTAAGTCACCCAAGAGAACAGCATCAGTTCAACTTCTAATCTCCTTTATATTCTCCAACAAACAAGTATCAGCGTCGGTGTCTTTCGTCGGTAATCGGTAGAGAGTCATGACTTCAAGGGACTGCGATCATCGTGTCTTTATTTTCAGCCAAATAGCCTCAGTACCATTGCTTATCTTCTCCGTCATTTCACACTGTGAAATTGCTTTTAACATATATCGCAGCTCCTCCACCCTGGCGGTGGATGCGGTCTCTCCTGATTAGCTGGCACCCAGATAAATCTACTTCGCAATCGCTGATGTTTTGTGACAGCCATGTTTCTGTGATTGCTTTATATCGGGAGACAGAACGGCTACCTGAATTCTCAGATCTTTGAGCTTCGAAAACAGACTTTGAGCATTGGTTTACAGAAATGTAAGTATGCAGCAGTCATCAGAGCCAAATTTATTTTGTTTAGAGTTTGCCAATGCTAATTTACCGCTGCCACCCGAGGATCAAACACACTTGATCTTATTTTTTGTAGAGGTTGTCAGCCATCGTCAGTGTCACCTTTAGATCCACTTGGGAATTCTGATCATACTATAGTTCTTTCTACACTAGAACTAGAGGTTGCTGAAACGTTTTCAAAAAAATATAGCTTTTTTCGTGATTTCAGATCAGAAAATATGAGGGAGTTGCTAACACACCTAAATTCCCACGACTGGACTAACTTCTTTGTATGTTTGGATGTTAATATTTGTACTGATACTTTTTAAAAAGTTCTCGGTCCACTCATTTCTCGTTTTGTTCTCCGTAAGAAAATAATTAATGTCAAGGATGAAGTCTACCTCCCTTTATCATTCCGCCGTAGACTGCGTAGAATCTCCCGTCGTTTTCATCTACAAAACGACACCTCCATCCTGCCTTGATCCAACAAATCTTTGAAGAGGCTAAGAGGCTGTCTGACGAAAAACGACAAGCTGATGAGGTTACCTTTGCCGAAAACCCTTCGTTAAATGTTGCGAAGCTTTTTTCGCGCACACTAAAAACGCAGAGATAAACGCAGCACCCCGTACTTCAAGATGCTTTAGGAAACCCAATAGCTGACGCTAAGTTGACTGCTGATAGCTTCAATGCTTTCTTGTCTAGAACGTTTAGTAAACATACCGTCGCGCTTTTTCCTAACAACCGGGTTTGGACCGGTAACGTCCTCGAAACCATAACTTTTACCCTCTGGGACGTGACCGTAGCCATTCGGCGTTTTCGTCAATCTTACAGTCCAGGACCAGATGGCGTCCCGGTTAGCGTTCTAAAGGCGGATGCAAACGATATATTTCCATCCCTTCTGTATAAGATATTTAATCTTGCTCTTGAAAGTGAAACTTTCCCTACTTTATTGAAGGAATCGCACATACAGCCTATTCCGAAACACGGCCGACCTACGTCATTTGACGACTTTAGTCCAATAAATACACTACCAGCAGTCTCGAAGATCTTCGAGTCCTTGATCAAAGAAAGACGATGTGTCACCTAAGAGAGAATAACCTACTTAATGCGGCTTAGCATGGTTTTCTCGAAAAAAGGTCTTGTGACACTTGCCAGCTCTCTTTCTTTGATCATGAGCTACAATCTAGAGACAGCGGTTTTGCAATTTACACCGTTTCCTTCGATTTCACCAAGGCTTTTGATCGTGTTTACCATGATCTTCTACTGCTGAAACTTGCTTCCTTAGGCATAGGTAACAAGCTTCTAAACTTAATATTTTCCTATTTGAATGCTCGCGCACAACGGGTTAAAATTTCTGATGTTATCTCCAACCACACGCATGTGAGGAGCGGAGTTATTCAGGGCAGCGTGCTCGGCCCGCTTCTATTTTGCCTCTTTGTCAACGAGGTTCCTGATTGTTTTTAGTATGGTAGGCCCTTTATGCACGCTGACGACTTAAAAGTTGCCTATCGATATAAACCGGTTGATCGCAACATCGTGCTTGAGTGCTTAAAAACAGATCTTCAGGCCTTCGCTCAGTGGTATCGCACATGGCGCCTCTCACTTTCTTGGCAAAAGTGCTCCGTGATGGTTATTGGCGACAACCATCAGCCCCACCTAAGCATAGATGGTCACGATCTAAACGTACCCCGAGTTTTAAAGTATCTGGGCATATCATACTCTAGTAGTCTTAATCTGTCAGAGCACTGCACCCTGATTGTCTCGTAAGCATGCCAAACTACTGGGTTTATTCTCAGAAATTTTAAAACCGTGAAAATTAGAATCAGCATCTATTAAAATGTATGTCAGGCCTAGTCTGGAATTTTGCTCGTTTCTATTTAGTCTTCTGCACGTTAATGAACGAAGGAAGATAGAATCAGTCCAGCACTTCTTTATAAAAAGAGTTTTCTATTCAGATCACCGAAACCTGTCCTATCACCAACGCTGTGAGCTTACAAGCCTTGACCCGCTGTTGCTTCGCAGATTACAGAAGGTTCTATTTTTACTGTTTAAACTACTAAACAGTCGTACATTTAACCCCCTTACATCTCTGAGACACCTCGACCACTCTCGGCGCACCAGTCATCGAGATATATTTTTATTTCTTCCTTTGGCACGCGCAGTTAGATACCGACAGTTTTTTTTCCGTAAACGCTATAGCAATCTGGAATAAGCTACCTAGAAGTATCAAAATTCAGCAAAGCTATCCCTCGTTTACGCGAACTGTCACTAGGTTTCTACATTCAGGACACCTTCCAAATCTTTTGGGTGCTGACTCTGTTGAAGCTATCTTCGGTTCTGATGGCGTTCACGGACTCTGAATCCGGTGCCGGTCTTCATGCTGAGAGCAATATTACTGGCTCTGCAGACCTCAATCGGCTTGTTTCTCAGTCGACAGCGAACAGCCGCTCGCCGACATACCTGCTGGTGCAGAATATCGGATCCGTAACACTAAATGGAGAGGTTCTTCACCGGGCACCTGTGTTAACGCCTCCTGTCGAGAACTTTAATTAATCAATAAGCTGCAGTTTTTTCTCCTGAAAACACCTGAAACAACAATGAGGAGTTTTTTTCACTGTCAGCTTGACCCTCTACTGCATATATATTTTTGAACTTGCCTGTAAACTGGCAATAAAATAAAATACCATTCGATTGGAGAAAGGAGAATAGACTTGACACCAGTATTGGAGCATATATCATATGCTTCAGTATGCAAGGTGGGATTTTATCCGTTACATAAGAGGTGGAATAAGAAAGTTTTCTGATAGATTTTTGACGGTTTCTTCGCTAAAACAGCTCTCATTGATGGTAAATGCTGCCATGTCTGTTGGTTGGGGTATCGGCTCCACCTCAACTGAATAGGTGACTGAGAAGTACGTATTGAATAAATTTGCTATTCGGTTATCGACCGTTATTACTTGTCCTGCGTCATCAATCATGAGTTGTGGACCTGGTTTTCGATTAGTTTTCATTTGTTTCTAAAAGATCTGGGCTGTTTTTTCGGAGGACTTTATTGCTTGGCGTTCCGCTGCTATGTTTTTGTTTGCTTCCATTTTTTCATGAATTTCCGTAATTCGTCTGAGTTTGGATAAACAACTAACTGAGGGATCATGAAGTTGTTTTTTTAGTTTTTTAGTCTCTTGGACACGGAATTAGGAATTTATGACTTGAACACGTTTGGTTCCTTGAGTGGTTGTCAGTTTTTATTGGTGCAGAGCCTGCGCAGTCAACTTGAATAAGATGATTAACAAATTCCAATTTGATCCGTTTTGTGACGAATTTCGGCACAAGAAAGAATTCCAGATGAGCAGGAAGCAAATAGGTACATGCAGTTTAAACAGTATTGTCCGGAACAGTCCTAGTGAAGTGGTAACGAAGATCAAATTGTCCAAGTTGGAGAACAATTGGTGGTGCTTATAGGGTCTTCAAGGTCAAATTAGTCAGAAGCGTAGAAAGTTCTAACCACGTGTTCCACGCGCGTGATTCTTCATCCTATATAAACGTCTAGCACTCAAACATGACTAATGTTTCTTATAAAGTTTTATAACATAACAATATAGTTTAAATATTAATGAAAGGAAAATAAAGCTAGCTTAAGTTTGTTAAAATTCATTTCCCTAAATGCAACTCAACCAATCATCGCCGGTGGGATCCGAGTTTGTCAATAGAGATGTTATAAATACGGCTGAAGAATGTAATCATGGACCCCGTTTTCCGGCCGCATCTACGACCAGGAAACAAAAGGTAAAGGTCGAAGGCGGTTATTAAAATTTGAAGATAAGTGAATTCTCAAATTTCAACCTATTTCTTCGTTTCCTGTTGAAAATATTAGCTTAATTATTGACAATTTATTGTAATTCTACCTAATTATCAGCTGTACAAACTTGCAGTTATTGCAATTGCAAAAGGGAGAAATATACAGTTTATTAAACTTTTTCACCTTACATAGCCTCATTAAAGTTCTCGCAGATTTACGTCAAAAGTACGGAATCTAAAGTTTAATTCTAGAAATAAAGTTGAAAATTTGTAAGTTTACTTTATTTCCAGCGAAGAATAATTTGCATTAACTGGTATACCAGTTGATATAATTTTTCATCCTGCATATCCTCTTCCCTAATTCTATTTTCAGTTTAAACTCGTTACCTTGCAGATATTTGCTTGCAGTGCCTTGCTTAAAACACATTTTTCGTATATTACATCTTTTATTCCGTAAAACGTCACTAGTGACAATTTTTCTCTCGTATTATCGACTTATATTTTAAATCAATATGAGACCCCAGTCAGTGCTTAGACGCAAACATCCTCTTCGCGTAAAACTTCCACTAGAGCAACCCACCTTGAACATGAAGAAATTAGACCTTGACGCCGTGAAAAGTTTTAGTACCTTTATGTCTAAATATGGTTCACTCTTCACGATCCTTGGTACCATTTTTGAGGGAAAGTTGTCTGCACTCACTTCTCAACAATGCGTGAAACTAGAGCCTTTTATAAACATGGTCAGTACTGAGTCAATTGACCGACATAAAAGGAGTTTCAATTTTCTTTTACAAAACGTTCCCAAGAGTAAAATCCGCCTGGACGTTGCATTCCATTTCCTTTACTCGTGCGGCTTTAACTTCAAAGTCGCTGAAGCTAAAAGGTTGTCTTCCCGTAGTAAAAACCCGCCTATTCTGGTCAAACGTTTTTCAGCAATTGAAGTTGACCTTATTTTCTCTAAACATGAGCACTCAGCTCAATATTTGAATAAAAATAAGTTGTTTATCTGTAGGGATAAAACCCCAATGGAACGTCGGGTTTCAGCCTGCTTAGCAAACAAGAAGCCTTGGTCTACACCTTCAATACCAAAAGTTATCTCAGAGGTTTGTCCTGTAGCTAATGCACTCCCACGGCCCTGCGGATCGACAGGAACTTTGATTCCAGCTGAATCTTCACCCGTTAACCTTGTTCCTGGTTTGAATGAAATTGTGTCAAAACCACTTCTTTCTCATCCCAAGCAAACCATGCCTGCTATAGCTGCAAAATCTACTAACCCTAAGAAAACTCCCAGTAAATCTGAATCATTGGCTAATCCAGGCATTAAAATCAATGGCATCAACCAATGGGAAACCTGCTAACCCCTCAGCATCTACGACAGCTGCGAATGCTAACTTTAGCATCTTTCCCAACCCAAAAATTGTCCGAAATCCCCAAAATAATTAACGCTTCTAATTATGTTACCAGTTTTTCAAAATCATTTATTCCTTTTCAAATGCACGTTTTCCGCCAATTTATGCTAACTTCCCTCAAAATCTCATTTCTATGCCACCCCCTATCTTTCAAACGCCACAATATAGCCTTCCCTTCCAAGGTTTTCATCCAAATATGCCGTTGTACAATAATCTCAGTTCTCTTAACAATAACATTTCGACAAATTGTAGACCAGAGCAATTTTGTTTCCCACCTTTCGTTTCTTCTTTCCAGTTTTCTTCTCCGCCACCAAATTTTCCTTTTATAAACTGATGAGCGTAACCTGCAGCTCAGGAATACGCTCAGCTTAGTTTCACTCAATGCGAGATCAGTTGTAAATAAGATGGCTGAGCTTAGAACAGTAGCCTTTGAGCTTGATCCAGATGTGCTGTGCATCACTGAATCCTGGGCTCACTCTCTTATTTCTGACTCAACGCTTGCTATAGATAATTTCAATTTGTACCGACAAAGACCGCGCTGAGAAAACGTGGCGGTGGTTGCCTCCTTTATATTAAGTCATCCTTGTACATTTCCTTTTCAGCTGAGCATTTCGTCCTTTTCTGGAAATGTATGCTTTGCTTCAGTCATCCTCCCGCACAATAAAAAGCGATAATTGGCTGTGTCTATAATCCTCCGTGTTATTCTGGCAATGAAAGCGAGCTCTGTGAACTATTTGAAAAAGTTGCAGACACTCAATTTGATGTCAAAATAATCGTAGGCGATTTCAATCTGCCAGACATTGACTGGCAGGCAAATTCCTCTCCGCCTAAACATCAGAAATTTGTCGATACTGTTAACTTTCAAACATGTCCCAACTGGTCAGATCAGTTACTAGAAATGACAATATTTTAGATTTAATTTTTACAAACGATGTCCACCCTCTCTTTATGAATTTCCATCATGATCTTTTCACAAGTGATCACGCAATAATTCACTGTTGTTTTCCAGTCCCCTTCTTCCGAAGCCTGAGGTTAAGTGCAATTAACTCGACTTTGCTAACATAAACCATGAAACAATAAATAATTTCGTAAGCACTCTAGATTGGCATAGCATATTCTCAATTAACGATCCAAACTTTTTCCGTGAGCTATTGCAGAGCCTCACAGAAACAAATCCAGGCCTTTTATCCCGTTTAAGATTTTTAGTTCAAATACAGCTTTTCTACTGTTCCGCATTTTCTCCAGAACAGACTTAAAAATTACGAAAACAACTTAAAGATTCATCTAAAGCTCTTTGTCAGTTCATTTAAGGATTGCACAAATATTTGAATTAGCATCTAAAATTAGGCTCGCAAGAGATAAGCATAGGGAGTCTCGGGCACTAAGTGATGCCAATTCATCCAAATCTGTTGCTCAAATCTTCCATGTTCGGTCATCGGCGAAGCGTCTGAATGTAACTCCGCCCTTACTCGACTGTAACAAAACATTTGTTACAGACGATTTGGGCAAAGCTGAATTGTTAAATTCGTTTTTTGCCAACCACTTTACCACTGAATCTAGCCCCACTCCCACAATTCCTCTGCTTTCAAATTCGCTTCTAACAACTATTAATTTCTCGCCTTCATGTATTCAAAAAGAAATATCTCACCTAAAAAATTCACATTTGGTTGGAACTGATAACATTCCAAACTCACTTATTAAACAGTTAAGGGATTTTCCCTTTACTAAGCAAGTTATTCTCAGTATTTCTCGAAAATGGTTTCTTCCCCGATTATTGGAAAACTTCTATTATAATACCAGTTTTTATTTTATTTTATTTTATTTATTTATTGCCAGTTTACAGGCAAGGTCAAAAAAATATACAGTAGAGGGTCAAGCTGACAGTGAAAAAAACTCCTGATCGTTGTTTCAGGTGTTTTCAGAAGAAAAAACTGCAGCTTATTGTGTAATTAAAGTTCTGAACAGGGACGCGTTAACACAGGTGCCCGGTGAAGAACCTCTCCATTCAGTGTTACGGATCCGATATTCTGCACCAGCAGGTATTTCGGCGAGCGGCTGTTCGCTGTCGACTGATAAATAAGCCGATTTAGGTCTGCAGAGCCAGTAATATTGCCCCTCAGCATGAAGACCGGCACAGGATTCAGAGTCCATGAACGCCATCAGAACCGAAGAGAGCTTCAACAGAGTCAGCACCCAAAAAGTTTTTGAAGGTGTCCTGAGTGTAGAAAACTAGTGCCAGTTCGCGTAAACGAGGGATAGCTTTGCTGAATTTTGATACTTCTAGGTAACGTATTCCAGATTGCTATAGCGTTTACCGAAAAAAACTGTCGGTATCTAACTGTGCGTGCCAAAGGAAGAAATAAAAATACATCTCGATGACTGGTGCACCGAGAGTGGTCGAGGTGCCTCAGAGATATAAGGGGTTAAATGTACGACTGTTTAGTAGTTTAAACAGTAAAAATAGTCCCTTCTGTAATCTGCGAAGCCACAGCGGGTCAAGGCTTGTAAGCTCACAGCGTTGGTGATAGGACAGGTTTCGGTGATCTGAATAGAAAACTCTTTTTGTAAAGAAGTGCTGGACTGATTCTATCTTCTTTCGTTCACTAGCGTGCAGAAGACTAAATAGAAACGAGCAATATTCCAGACTAGGCCTGACATACATTTTTTTTGACGGTTTTGAAATTTCTGAGAATAAACCCAGTAGTTTGGCGTGCTTTCGAGACAATCAGGGCGCAGTGCTCTGACAGATTAAGACTACTAGAGTATGATATGCCCAGATCCTTTATAAGTCGGGGCACGTTTAGATCGTGACCGTCTATGCTAAGGTGGGGCTGATGGTTGTCGCCAATAACCATCACGGAGCACTTTTGCCAAGAAATGAGAGGCGCCATGTGCGACACCACTGAGCAAAGGCCTGAAGATCCGTTTTTAAGAGCTCAAGCACGATGTTGCGATCAACCGGTTTATATCGATAGGCAACTTTTAAATCGTCAGCGTACATAATGGGCCTGGTTCCCGCTCGGACATTCTTTACTATCGCGGTGTTCATAAAACGCCCTCTCTTGCTAAACTCTTCGAAAAACTAATTGCAAAACAAATCACGGATTTTTGCTTAAGCACTCAAATTATCAACTACACCCAACACGGCTTCTTACCGGACCGCACTTGTGAAACCTGCCACATGTCTTTTCTAAATCTACTAACCTCTCTTCGTAATGATCATCTCTCTGTGGTAGTTATCTATTTTGATCTTAGTAAGGCATTCGATAAGGTGCCTCATAAACGACTTCTAGCTAAACTAGAAGCTATAGGATTTCGTAGTCCCCTACTGACTTTATTAGATAATACATAAATGATCGAAAACAAAAAGTTTTAGTAGAGTCCTCATACTCACGTGCTACCCCGATTATTAGTGGTGTCCTTCAAGGTACCGTATTAAGTCCTCTGTTGTATATAAATGATACTTCATAGATAGTTAAACATTCTCAATCGTTCATTAATGCTGATGACCTCAAATGCGTGTATTCTTTCTCTAACTCTACGACCGAACGGTGCCTAGAACAAATTCACTCAGACTTAGACGCTCTTTCGGCCTGGAGCTCCACATGGCTAATGGAGTTCTCACCTACTAAGTGTCGCTACATGAGTTTTGGGCTTGTAAGGCTGCCGCAACCTTTTATTTTTGAAGGTTGCCCTATGATTGAATGTTCCTCCATCAAGGACTTGGGCTTAAGCTACACCAATAAATTAGATCTTTCGCCTCATGCCGATAGAATTACGGCCAAAGCTGCTCAGATTTGCGGCTTTATTTCTCATAATTTCTACCTCCGTGAAATCAAATTAAGACTTTATCGTATGGTTGTACTTCCGATTCTTGAATTTGCTGTCTTTTCTTTGGTTTAATGAACGAATCTAGCCGTTCAAAAATTGCAAATGTCCAAAGACATTTCACAAAAAAACTCCTATATCCGACTCTTTTAACTACTTCCTACTCAACAAGATAATAATAATAATAATAATAGTTGAATTTAATACCGGTTTACAGGCATTGTCAGATGAAATATTCAGTGGGTAGAGGCTGGCAGGGAAAAAATCTCCTGAATATATATCATAATCAAGATGCCAGCTAATGGAGCTAAACTTTCTTTGGGTCAGGAGACTTGAAGCAGGCTTTTGTCTCCTTTTCCGACTAAATAATAGCTCAACTCTCCCCAAACTTTCTGTCATTGCCCCCGTTAGTCTTCCTTACAACATAAGAAATTCTACATTAATTATACCTCCCCCTGCATCCTCCACGTGTAAACGCTCTCTTTTCTTTGCTTTTAGGTATAGTTTACTTTGGAATAACTTGCAAATTGAAATTAGGTCATTAAACTAGTCTATCTGCATTCAAGCAAAGACTGCACATTTATCTTAACACTGATTCTATTAACCTTTTATTTTCCTCATCTTTTCCCAGTAGCTTTCTCCATGAATCGGAGAAAGGACCATCGGGAATTTAAGTGACCCTCTTGAAACTATATTTTCACTACCTCAAGTCGCCCATGAACTATGATGTCTCCTTATATCACCAGTACTCCAATCGATGACGTCATTCGGACGTTCACATTCGGTGGTCCACAGTCTAAAATGCTACCGTTTCTTTGGATACTAACCATCATCAGAATTCAATTATGGATCCTAAGATGCTGAGGACTTAAGTTCATTGACGCATTTTCGTGAGATTTTGTTTAATACGCCTAAGTTATCAAGAACGAATCACCTTGACGTTTCAATATCTCATTATGAACTGCTTCTTCAGTATTACCCTACCCTAATCTACCACCTGACCATTTTTTGCGAAGCAGTTTTGTTTTCCTACCTTCTATTCAAAAATGAAGGTCTATTGAACTCTTCCTCCATTTTTATGGTAGGAGTTTTTTTTTCACTGCCTATTTATTTCTAGTTAACCACTAATTTTTAAACATTGCTAACTGTTGACATAGCAGGACAAGTTATGTATTTGTACATTTTATCTGCACAAATTGTCATAACTTTATTTCGTTTCTAATGTTTGCTTAGACAGTGCCTTCCCGGTGCTTACCAAAGATAAATTCTAAAAATTCTAAAATTGATGTTCGAGGGAAGGGGCTCAAACCAAAGGCTGAGTCCTTATATTTTCATATTCTTATTGTTGAATATCCTAACTGACTCTCTTTTAAGTTTGTGGCAATTCTAACATGCAAAACTCAAGTTCCTTAAGTTTATTGTCACAAAAAATTGGTCCACGTCCTATTTTTGAATCTGCACTACAAAATTGCTTCGGACCGTCTATCGGTGCCTCTAACCACTTGGCCATATTGGCAGGGGATTATGTTAAGCAAGTTTATGAACAAGCAGAAAACAAGTGTTACTATCGTTATTCTGCTATTTGTTCACCTCCCGCTAAACGGGGTAAAAGTTCAGTAAGCTTAACTAATGTAGCTTACGAAGATGAAACATATATGGGGTGTTTCAGCCTCCAGCAGAAATTCTCAGGGATGGAGCAGGAAATAAGGAATCTAAGACAAGAAATAGATAACTTAAAAAAGCTATATCTTGCCCAACTGCTAAAATGCTCCTGTTCGTAATAAACCTACCACAAAGCAAAATTCGTATTCATATATAGCTTCTTCAAGCTTACATAAAAGTCACATTAAACATATCGCGATTGCTGGACCCGGTAAACCAGAGGAATTAAGGCTACTTCCGAAGGGAGCCCGATCTAGTCCTTGCTCCACTCCACCAGTACTTAGTTCGGGTAGCATCAGCACTAATCTGGCTTTACCGCCCATTGCTACATCACTGGTAGACGTTGCACCAACATGCGATGTTGAAGAGGTTGGCAAGTTTGTAAAATAAAGTCAAAGAAGAAAAGGTCTAAGAAGAACAAGTCGTGCAGAGATTTGGCTCCAGCCTGCCCAACACCCGTTTATCTGGACCTATCAGGAAAAGTGAACTGGTTACCAGTACTCACTCAGCTGAAAGATCTGAGTTACAAACGGGCCCTCGATTGAGTCGAAAACAGAATGTAGTCAGTAAAGATGTCCCAGAGTCAGCTTCAATTATTCCAAAGAATCGAGTTAAACATGACTTGAAACGACTGATATGAAGTCACAAAGACTTGCTGCGTCGTTCATGGAGAAGAGATGCTGCCAGTCCAATGAGTCCAAAAAGTTATAAACTAAGATCATATCTGCGAGGTCAAAAGCACGATAGGTATGAACGTCGCCAGCCTTTTTCGATGAAACAAGCGGAAGGCAATAGTGAATTAATGGATGGTCAATTTGGAGGAGGCCCTGCTTAAAAAAATAAATTGTATATTTAAGGCCCAGAGAACCCCATCATTTCAAACTTAGTATCGTGGTATAAATAAATACAAAGTGGATAATTGCTGCACTATGTGAACAATATGGTAGGCATATACGATTCAGAACGACTTGCCATTTTAAAAAAAATAGTCAACAATCTTTACCATAAACGGTGAACTAGAAAAGAAGCAGTAAAAAAACTCCTACGGTTAAATCGGAGGCGGAGTTCAGCGAGCCGCCAATTTAAAAAAAAATAGGAGAAAAAAACTGCTTCACTAAAAATTAATAGCTAGATGTAATGGGATAGTGCTGTGATGTTGCTGACAACGTATGAGGGTTCGGAACGCTCCTTGTCGTGTGACAGATAATATAGCAGTCAGAGCTACTGTTTGTAACCAGCAGTGGAGGTGAGAGAAGATGAAATCATCGTGGACACCAGGGTCAAAATGAAGACGGGACAGTAGAGGTCATGAGATCATCATCGAGATGCGACCTTGCCGACTGCATAGTCCACCAATCAAAGAGACGAAAACATCAGAACCAGCCATGATCATCAACAGATTCCGGCGACCATCGTCGGGGTTGCAAAAGTGGAGGAAAGTACCAAGTTTGTCAAGACTTGGCGATGCTACTTTAAAAGGAGGGGGGAAAAAGTGAATGCAAAGATTGACTCTGCAGAAGATGATGGACATATAATAAGAGACCAATATAAGGTTGACTCTGAAGAGGATGATGGACATATAATAAGAGACCATTATAATATCAAGGGAGCTGCCTCAAATACAAGGAGGACCCTTTTCGAAATCCAAAAGTTGCGAGTTAGGGAAGGAAACAGACAATAAGGACTTTATATCATCCGAAGTTAAATGTTTGCGTAACTTTGTTTTGAAAATAGTCAATGTGGATGACAACCTAATTTGTAGTGGAAGATTATTCCAGATGAAAGCATATTTGGTGGCAAAAAACTGAGACCGGTTAGTTGTGGAGCTAAGGGGTGGTGAAATGATCATGGAGGAATTACGAGTGGCATAGGGTCGATCTACCGGAGTGAGAGCGTTAATTCGTGGGAGATTTGGGCTAGAGTTAATGCGAAACAGGAAGCAGAGACCGGCTTCGAGTCTTCTAACCCAAATCTTTAAAAATCAAGGTCAAAGGCGGTTGGTTCGAATTCGAAGATAAGTGAATTCTCGAATTTTAAACCGATTTCTTCGTTTCCTGTCGAAAATAGTAGCTAAATTATTGACAATTTATTGTATTTCTACCTCATTATCGGCTGCACACACCTGTAGTTATTGTAATTGACAAAAGGGAGAAATATACAGTTTTAAACTTTTTCGATGAAGACTGCTTTTCTAACGTCTTTGGTATGTTTGTAAGGCCACATCTTGAATATGCGATCCAAGCCTGGCAACCGTGGACCCAACAAGATTATAACATGCTCGAAAATGTGCAGCGGTGAGCAACAAAGTTAGTTAGAGGTCAAGGTGAACTGCCATATGAGATTCGTCTAAATAACCTAAAGCTCTATCCTCTGAGTTATATGCAGTTGCGCGGAGACTTGATACAAACCTTCCGTATCGTGCGTGGCATGGATTGCGCCCTACTATGTGATGAATTTTTGCAACTTGCCACTACGAATAATCTCCGAGGTCATCCATTCAAACTAAGTGTGCTCCAATTAAGATTGGATGTGAGGAAGTATTTTTTCACCAACCGTGTCGTGGAACCGTGGAATAACCTACCTGAGGCGATTAAATAAATAAATAAAATGTATATTTAAGGCCCAGAGAACCATATCATTTCAAACTTAGTATCGCCGTATAAATAAATACAAAGTGGATAATTGCTGCACTATGTGAGGAGCCATATTTACAGCAGAAGAAACAATATTGTAAGCATGTCCGATTCAGAACGATTTGCCATTTTAAAACAATAGTCAAAAATCTTTAACGTAAACGAGGAACTAGAAAAGAAGCAGTAAAAAAACTCCTACGGTTAAATCGGAGGCGGAGTTCGGCAAACCACCAATTTAAAAACAATTAGGAGAAAAAAACTGCTTCACTAATAAATTAATAGTTAGATGCAATGGCATAGTACTGTGATGTTGCTGACAACGTTTGAGGGTTCGGAATGCTCCTTGTCGTGTGAGAGTTAATATAGCAGCCAGAGCTACTGTTTGTAACCACCAGTGGAGGTGAGAGAGGAGGAGCTAAGCGTGGACAACAGGGTCAAAACGGAGAGGGGACAGTAGAGGTCACGAGATCATCATCAAGATGCGACCTTGCTGACTGCATAGTCCACCAACAAAGAGGTTAAACCATCAGAACCCGCCTCGATCACCAACTGAACCTGGAGACCGTCGTCAGGGTTATAAAATCGGAGGAAATTATCAAGGTTGTCAACAATTGACGATGCTAGTTTAAAAGGAGAGGACGAAGAAATTGAATGCAAAGATTGACTCTGCGGAGGATGATGGAAATATGTTAAGTGACCAATATTATATCAAGGAAGCTGCCTCAAATACAAGTAGGACCCTTTTTGAAATCCAAAAGTTGCGAGTTTGGGAAGGAAACAGACAATAAGGATTTTATATCTTCCAAAGTTAAATGTTTGCGTAATTTTGTTTTAAAATTAGCTAATGTAGACGACAACCTAATTTCCAGTGGAAGATTATTCCAGATGAGACTGGTTAGTTGCGGAGCTAAGGAGTGGTGAAATGATCATGGAGGAATAACGAGTGGCATAGGGTCGATCTACTGGAGTGAGATCGTTAATTCGGGGAAGATTTTGGCTAGAGTTAACGCGAAGCTGAGACTGGCTTCGAGTCTTCTTACCCACAGAAATTTAATGTTTGCTAACTGGCATCTATCCATATTAGAAATACTGGATCCAGAAGGAGAAAATAGTCTTCGAGTAAAAACCTCTGAACTTTTTCAATCTAACTACGGTCAGAAGCGTTCATCAGCCCAAAAAGGGGCAGCAGTATTCTAGGATAGGAAGAACAAACATAAGGTATAGGTTAAACTTTATTTCCGGAAGGAAGAAATTATGCGATATAAAACCACATATCTGTGCAGCCTTTGCAGAAATTCGATCTGCATGAGGCGATAATGTTAGCTTATTAGTGTAACTAAGACCTAAGTCTTTTATGGTTGATCGTTCTAAAAGCGTACTATTTTGAAATACGAGGGGTCCAGGAAGCTTGGCGGGGCCAAAACACATGAAACTACTCTTGCGTGAAGAAAACTCCATCTGCCAAGTACAGCTCCAACGTGAGAGCAGAAGTAGATCAGTGTTGATTTTATCAACGCAACTATTGGCAGTGTCTTTAGAAAATGAATAAATGCACTTAAGATCGTCAGCGTAAACGATTGTAATGTCCCAGTCTGTAGATACATTCAAACATCTGCTTGACATATATATTTTATTTTATTTATTTATTGCCAGTTTACAGGCAAGGTCAAAAAATATATACAGTAGAGGGTCAGCTGACAGTGAAAAAAACTCTTGATCGCTGTTTCAGGTGTTTTCAGGAGAAAAACTGCAGCTTATTGAGTAATTAAAGTTCAGGACAGGGACGCGTTAACACAGGTGCCCGGTGAAGAACTTCTCCATTGAGTGTTACGGATCCGGTATTCTGCACCAGCAAGTTCATTAATGATTGTGAACAGGAATTGGACTGTAACTTTGCTATGTTCGCGGACGATATAAAAATCTGGAAAATTATCCACAATGCTGCTGGTGCAGACGATTTCCAAGAAAATCTTCGTCGATTGGACGAGTGGTCCCGCAAATGGCTCTTGTCCTTCATCTCAAACAAATGCACCCTGCTACGTCTGGGAAATCGAAATCAGGTCACTGATATGCGACCCTACTATTTGAACGGTTTGCCACTCCGAGAAGCACACAAACAGAAGGATCTTCGAGTTTGGATGAAAGACAACCTGAAGCCTTCTACGCAATGTTCCAAGGCAGCTAAATCTGCCAATTCAATACTGTATGCTATCAAGCGGGCATTTAAAGTTTTTGATGAAGACTGCTTTTCTAAAGTCTTTGGTACGTTTGTAAGGCCACATCTTGAATACGCGATCCAATTCTGGCGACCGTGGACCCAACAGGACTACAACATGCTCGAAAGAGTGCAGCGGCGAGCCACAAAATTAGTAAGAGGTCAAGCTGAACTGCCATATGAGATTCGTCTAAATAACCTAAACCTCTATCCTCTGAGTTATAGGCAGTTGCACGGAGACTTAAAACAAACCTTCCGTATCGTGCGTGGCATGGATTGCACCCTCCTATGTGATGACTTTTTCCGACTTGCCACTACGAAAAATCTCCGAGGTCATCCATTCAAACTAAGTGTACCCCAAGTAAGATTGAATGTAAGGAAGTATTTTTTCACCAACCGTGTCGTGGAACCGTAGAATAACCTATCTGAGGCGATGGTTATGTCCCAGTCTGCGTATACATTCAAACATCGGCTTGACATACATATGCTACAGCACCACGAAGACTATGTGACTACTTAACCTTAACAATATCAGTGTACCACGTAAATCTGCCTGCATTCACTTGACTGTTTCTTCTTTAATTTGCTTCTTATTCTTGCTACTTTTATGTAACAAATAGGGATTTCAAAGGCGTAAGCCTATTTTCCTCAAATACACTAAACTGAACTGAAAAGTATATCGGCGAGCGGCTGTTCGCTGTCGACTGAGAAATAAGCTGATTTAGAATTTAGTATTTTTTAGAATTTATATTTGGTGAGCACCGGAAGGCACTGTTTAAGCAAACATTAGTAACGAAATAAATTTATGACAATTTGTGCAGATAAAATGTACAAATACATAACTTGTCCTGCTATGTCAACAGTTAGCAATGTTTAAAAATTAGTGGTGAACTAGAAATAAGTAGGCAGTGAAAAAAAACTCCTACCATAAAAATGGAGGCAGAGTTCAATAGGCCTTCATTTTTGAATAGAAGGTAGGAGAAAAATACTGCTTCGCAAAAACTGGTCAGGTGGTAGAGTAGGGTAGGGTAATACTGAAGTAACAGTTCATAATGAGATATTGAAACGTCGAGGTGATTCTTTTTTGATCACTTAGGCGTATGAAACAAAATCTCACGAAAATGCGTCAATGAACTTAAGTCCTCAGCATCATAGGATCCATAATTGAATTATTTTATTATTATTTTATTTATTTATTGCCAGTTTACAGGCAAGGTCAAAAAAAAAAAATGTATATATATACAGTAGAGGGTCAAGCTGACAGTGAAAAAAACTCCTGATCGTTGTTTCAGGTGTTTTTCAGGGGAAAAACTGCAGCTTATTGAGTAATTAAAGTTCTGGACAGGGACGCGTTAACACAGGTGCCCGGTGAAGAACCTCTCCATTCAGTGTTACGGATCCGATATTCTGCACCAGCAGGTATTTCGGCGAGCGGCTGTTCGCTGTCGACTGAGAAATAAGCCGATTGAGGTCTGCAGAGCCAGCAATATTGCCCTCAGCATGAAGACCGGCACAGGATTCAGAGTCCATGAACGCCATCAGAACCGAAGAGAGCTTCAACAGAGTCAGCACCCAAAAGTTTTGGAAGGTGTCCTGAATGTAGAAAACTAGTGACAGTTCGCGTAAACAAAGGGATAGCTTTGTTGAATTTTTGATACTTCTAGGTAACTTATTCCAGATTGCTATAGCGTTTACCGAAAAACTGTCGGTATCTAACTGTGCGTGCCAAAGGAAGAAATAAAAAAATACATCTCGATGACTGGTGCGCCGAGAGTGGTCGAGGTGCCTCAGAGATATAAGGGGAGTTAAATGTACGACTGTTCAGTAGTTTAAACAGTAAAAATAGTCCCTTCTGTAATCTGCGAAGCCAGAGCGGGTCAAGGCTTGTAAGCTCACAGCCTTGGTGATAGGACAGGTTACGGTGATCTGAATAGAAAACTCTTTTTGTAAAGAAGTGCTGGACTGATTCTATCTTCTTTCGTTCACTAGCGTGCAGAAGACTAAATAGAAACGAGCAATATTCCAGACTAGGCCTGACGTACATTTTATAGAGGCTGATTCTAATTTTGACGGTTTTGAAATTTCTGAGAATAAACCCAGAATTCTGATGATGGTTAGTATCCAAAGAAACGGTAGCATTTTAGACTTTGGACCACCGAATGTGAACGTCCGAATGCCGTCATCGATTGGAGTACTGGTGATATAAGGAGACATCATAGTTCATGGGCGACTTGAGGTAGTAAAAATATAGTTTCAAGAGGGTCACTTAAATTCCCGATGGTCCTTTCTCCGATTCATGGGAAAGCTACTGGGAAAAGATGAGGAAAATAAAAGGTTAATAGAATCAGCGTTTTGATAAATGTGCAGTCTTTGCTTGAATGCAGATAGACTATTTAATGACCTAATTTTTAATTGACAAGTTATTCCAAAGTTATTCCGCAACGAGCCTGAGCGATGAGGCATTTATCTTAACCCTCGAGAGTCGTGCACCACTTGTCAAATTTTATGACCGCCTTTTGTACCTTGGCAACCCACACGGTTTCTCTGTATACCGCACTTAATTTTACGTTAGAAATAGGGTACTCAAAGGCCCATGCCTATTTCCCTCAATAAATTGAATTGAATTGAATTGAATTGAACTATACCTAGAAGCAAAGAAAAGAGAGCGTTTACACGTGGAGGATGCACGGGAGTTATAATAAATGTAGAATTTCTTAGGTTGTAAGGAAGACTAACTGGGGTAATGACAGGAAGTTTGGGGAGAGTTTAGCTATTATTTAGTCGGAAAAGGAGACAAAAGCCTGCTTCAAGTCTCAGTTCAGTTCAGTTCAGTGTATTTGAGGAAAATAGGCTTACGCCTTTGAAATTCCTATTTGTTACATAAAAGTAGCAAGAATAAGAAGCAAATTAAAGAAGTAACAGTCAAGTGAATGCAGGCAGGTTTACGTGGTACACTGATATTGTTAATGTTAAGAAGTCACATATTCTTCGTGGTACTGTAACATATGTGCCTAGCCGACGCTTGGCGCGTTCTTTGAAATTAGTTTCAAATTTCAAGTACCTCGAGCCAACGAGTTTTTAGTCTCTACCTCAGTGAAAAGACACGGTGCTGGAAAATTATTAAAGAATTTTCTTTATATTCCTCTGAATTTGTAAATTGCGACTTGGACCCTCGGTCTTTGCGGCTTTCTGAAACTCACGCCGGCTGCGTGCTCCTTGCATCTGCTCTCAATCGCGGAAGGGGCTCAAACCAAAGGCTGAGTCCTTATATTTTCATATTCCTATTGTTGAATATCCTTACTGACTCTCTGTTAATTTTGTGGCAATTCTAACATGCAAAACTCAAGTTCCATAAGTTTATTGTCACAAACAATTGGTCCACGACCTAGTTTCTTGGGACCGTCTATCGGCACCTCTACCCACTCGGCCAAATTGGCAGGGGATCTTGCTAAGAAATTTAATGGACAAGCAGAAAACAATTGCAACTATCGTTATTCTGCTATTTGTTCACCTCCCGCTAAACGGGGTAAAAGTTCAGTAAGCTTAACAAATGTAGCTTACGAAGACGAACATGTATGGGGTGTTTCAACTTCCAGCAGAAATTTTCAGGGATGGAGCAAGAAATAAGCAATCTAAGATAAAAAATAGATAACTTAAAAAAATCTATATCTTGCCCAACTGCTAAAAAAGGTCCTGTTCGTAATAAACCTAGCGCAAAGCAAAATTCTTATTCAGATATAGCTTCTTCAAGCTTACATAAAAGTCACATTAAACATATCGCGATAGCTGGACCCGGTTAACCAGAGGAATCTTCGCTACTTCCGAAGGGAGCCCCATCTAGTCCTTGCGCCACTCCAGCAGTACTTAGTTCGCGTAGCATCAGCACTAATCTGGCTTTACCGCCCATCGCTACATCACTGGTAGATGTTGCACCAACATGCGATGTTGAAGAGGGTGGCGAGTTCGTTAAGCCGAAGAAGAAAATGTCTAAGAAGAACAAGTCATGCAGAGATTTGGCTCTAGCCTGCCCAAAACCCAGTTCATGTGGACCTACCGGGCCAAGTGAATTGGTTACCAGTACTCACTCAGCTGCAAGATCTGAGTTACAAACGGGCCCTCGTTTGAGTCGAAAACATAATGTAGTCATTAAAGGGGTCCCGGAGTCAGCTTCAAGTATTCCAAAGGAGCGAGTCAAACATGACTTGGATCTCCTTCAATTGTATGCAAAAACGATGCTAACGGACGGCGAGTCCATCCACATTCTCAAGGCATATAGAATAGGGAAAGCTCTGTCCGCACCCGAATCAAATTCTCGACCAAGACCTCTTAAAATCATCTTGGAAAACGAAACACAGGCACAGCTCCTGCTACAGATAAAAGCAACCCTACGGGGCCTGCATTCTGAAGTTTTTTTTTCAACCGGAATACGGACTGAAGGAGCGAATAAAAATGAGACAGTTAATAATAGAACTGGAAACACGAAGGACCAATGGCGAGGCACATCTCCAAATAAGAAACGGACAAATTGTTCAAGTGAAAAGAGCATTTCTTTGGCCGAAGGCATTCACTCTGACAGCCTAACTGTCCCTTCTCAGAAACCAAAAACGTGCGCGCTTAAATTATTCGTATTAAATGCCAGATCTCTGCTTAATAAGATGCCATTGCTCCAGACTCTGGTTTTCATCCACTGCCCCGACATTGTAATAGTAAACAGAGACTTGGGCAACACCCTGTGTATCCAACTCTGAACTCAATATTCAAGGGTACGACTATATTCGAAACGATCGACACGAGGGCCGTGGCGGAGGAAGCTGCATCTATATTAAGCAGCCACTTACCTTTCTGCCGTTGGATTATTGACAATTTACCGCGGTAGAAGAGAGTTGTTGGCTCCGAGTAGTTCTAAAAGATAACTACTCTTTACTCGTCGGTCGTGTCTATCGCCCCCCAAACGCAAGTGGGGATTACGATCTCCGTCTCTCACAGGCATTTCATGCCGCAGTTGACCAAAATATGAAGTACTGCTTGATAGCAGGTGACTTCAATCTCCCTGAAGTTCATTGGTTTCCACCTTCCGGTCCTGCAAAGTTCGAAAACTTGCTTGAGGCCATAGATACTGGCATGTGGGATCAGGTAGTTGATTTTCCCACCCGAGGATCAAACATACTTGATCTTATCTTCTGCAGAGGTTGTCAGCCACTGTCAGTTTCACCTTTAGACCCACTTGGCAGTTCAGACCATGCTATAGTTATTTCTTCACTAGAAATCGAGGCTGATGAAACTTTTTCAAAAAATATAGCTTTTTCCACGATTTCCGCTCAGCAAATATGGGGGAATTACTAACACATCTTAATTCCCACGATTGGACTAACTTCTTTCTATGTTTGGATGTGAATGTTTGTACTGATACATTCTACCAAGTTCTAGGTCCACTCATTTCTCGTTTTTGTTCCTCGTAAGAAAATAATTAATGTCAAGGATGAAGTCTACCTCCCTTTACCTTTCCGCCGTAGATTGCGTAGACTCTCGCGTCGTTTTCATCGACTAAATGACACTTCCGTCCTGCCATTGATCCAGCAAATCTTCGAACAGGCTAAGAGGCTCTCCGAAGAAAACCGACTAGCTGAAGAGGTTAACTTTGCCGAAAACCCTTCGTACAATGTTGCAAAACTCTTTTCGCGGACTGTAAAATCACAGAGAAAAACTCAGTACCCTGTACTTCGAGATGCTTTTGGAAACCCTATAGCTGACGCTAAGTTTACGGCTGATAGCTTCAATGCTTTCTTGTCTAGAACTTTCAGTGAACATTCGGTCGCCCCCTTTCCAAACGTCCGGGTTTGGACCAGTATCGTCCTCGAAAACATAACTTTTACCCTCTGGGACGTAACCGTAGCCATTCGGCGTTCTCGCCAATCTTACAGTCCTGGACCAGATGGCGTCCCGGTCAGCGTTCTAAAGGCGGATGCAAATGATATATTTCCGTCACTTCTGTATAAGATATTCAATCTTGCTCTTGAAAGTGAAACCTTCCCTATTTTATGGAAGGAATCGCACATTTTGCCTATACCCAAACACGGCAGAACTACGTCATTTGACGACTTTTAGGCCAATAAATACACTGCCAGCAGCCTCGAAGATACTAGAGACCTTGATTAAAGACAAGTTGATGCGTCACCTAACAGAAAATAACCTACTTAATGCGGCTCAGCATGGGTTTCTCGAAAAAAACGATCTTGTGACACCTGCCAGCTCTCTTACTTTGATCATGTGCTACAATCTAGAGATAGTGGTTTTGCAATTTACACCGTTTATTTCGACTTCACGAAGGCTTTTTGATCGTGTTGACCACGATCTCCTCCTGCTGAAACTTACCTCCTTCGGCATAGGTAACAAGCTTCTGAACTTAATATCCTCCTATTTTGAATGATCGCGCACAACGGGTAAAAATTTCCGATGTTATCTCCAACCCCACGCACGTGAGGAGTGGAGTTATTCAGGGTAGTGTACTCGGCCCGCTTCTATTTTTGCCTTTTTGTGAACGATGTTCCTGATTGTTTTCAGTATGGTAGGCCCTTTATGTACGCTGATGATTTAAAAAGTTGCCTATCGTTATAAACCGGTCGATCGCCACATTGTGCTTGAGCTCTTAAAAAGGATCTTCAAGCCTTCGCTCAGTGGTGTCGCACATGGCGCCTTTCGCTCTCTTGGCACAAATGCTCCGTTATGGTTAGTTGTGACAACCATCAGCCTCATCTAAGCATAGACGGTCATGACTTAAATGTGCCCGGGTTTATAACGGATCTGGGCATATCATATTCTAGTAGTCTTAATCTGTCAGAGCACTGCGCCCTGATTGTCTCTAAAGCACGCCAAACCACCGGGTTTATTCTCAGAAATTTTAAAACCCTCAATATTAGGACCAGCCTTTATAAAATGTATGTCAGACCTAGTCTGGAATACTGCTCGTTTCTATTTAGCCTTCTGCACGCGAGTGAACGGAGGAAGATAGAATCAGTCCAGAACTTCTTTACTAAAAGAGTTATTACTTCAGAGCACAGAAACCTGTCCTACCAACAACGCTGTGAGCTTACAAGCCTCGACCCGTTGTGGCTTCGTAGATTACAGAAGGGACTATTTTTACTGTTCAAGCTTTTAAACGGTTTTACCTTTAACCCCCTTACATCCCTGAGGCAGCTCGACCACTGTCGGCGCACCAATCATAGAGATGTATTCTTATTTCTTCCTTTGGCACGCACCGTTAAATACCGTCAGTTTTTTTCGTTAAACGCCATAGCAATCTGGAATAAATTACCCAGAAGTATTAAAATTCAGCAAAACTATCCTTTGTTTACGAGAGCTGTCACTAGTTTTCTACATTCAGGACACCTTCCGCGAATTTTGGGTGCTGATTCTCTGGAAGCTCTCTTCCGTTCTGATGGCGTTTACGGACTCTGAATCCTATGCTGGACTTCATGCTGAAGACAATATTGCTGGCTCTGCAACCCGTAATCGGGTTATTCCTCAGTCTACAGCTAGCAGCCGCTCGCCGGCATACCTGCTGCTAGTACAGAAGACCAGATCCACAACACCGAAAGGAGAAGTACTACACCGTGCACCTGTGTCAACACTTCCCTGTCCTAAACTTTAATCTGTAAAACAAGCTGCAGTTTTTTCTCCTGAAAATACCTTAAAGAACGATCAGGAGTTTTTTTCACTGTCAGCTGGACCCCCTACTGTATATATCCCTTTTGACCTTGCCTGTAAACTGGCAATAAATAAATAAATAAATTGTTTGTAGACATTGTGATATTCAGGCACACGAAAATTGATATCGGAATCTTGAATAATAAGCTAACTCAGCTTCATTTGGATCCTGCCTCATACGGGCTTCAGAAAACAGTCTCTCGCCAGGAAAGGTGTCTACATCAGAAAGGAACGGAGAACCACTGGCAAACTCACTTCGAAGGCTGCATAATTCTTTGCTTCGTATTAACATTCGATAGTGAATTCGGTTCTGAAAAGCACTTTTTTTATGCTCAGTAAACTATTCGCTTGATAATTTAAGCTGCTCGTTAAAACTTAATGCATCCTCGTAGAGATCTTGCTGGCATGGGAAACGCAAATGTTCGCGACCCGACCACGCGAGAAAATTATTCACCGCTTCAGCCAGGACTCGAAACACCAACCTCTCAATTAGCTACCGATGCTCTTGACCGCTCGGCCACGCCCGGGGAGCCAGCAGAAAAAACAAATAGTATACACTACAAAAATAATGATCTCTCCTATCTTTGTAAACCGTTTTCGATTTCTTGTGACAAAAACTTACCAGAAATACTCAAGTCACTCTCAGCAGACCGAGAAGAACCACAAAGCAGCAATAATGAAGAAAGCAGTCCACTACTGAACATTACACAAACTAAGCTAAACACTGAAGGGCTGGCACACTGTGATGGATGCCGAGGACTCACAACCAGAGTTTTGAGATTAGCAGGAGACCTCGATCTCCTATCGGAAATAATATCAGTCCTCATAAAACATAATAAAATTAACTCGCCGAAACACGATGCAAATGAGCCGAAAAACATCAGCAACCTAGAACATAATCATCGAAAGGAAACGGTAGAAGTCAATAGGCACAACATTAAGCGAAAAAAAAAGAGAAAAAGAACGAAGTCATTAGAACAAACCTCTGAGTCAGTTGAAATACAGATGATCAGAAAGAAAATAAGCGAGGAGGAAATTGTGTCTTGCGTTTCCCCAGGTTCGGGAAATCTGGTGCACATAGAATCCGACTGCACAAAAGTAAATCAGCGATCGACGGTCTCTGAAAAGTCGAAAAACAGTAATCGTAAGGTTTCTTTGCTGCCACGGACGAGCGACAGCAGCATGCTCTTTACATGTCCATCGAACAACAATGAAGCAGGGCATGGTAGCCAGCGAAGTAATGGCGGAAAAGTGGCCTGCGACTTATCGACAGACCTGGATGCCATAAACCAAAATTCAGGTTTTCCGGGTGCTATTCGTGCAAAAGCATTGTCAGGAGAACTCACGCTGTTTGAAAGGTCCATAGAGATGTCTGAAAATCAATCAACAGGCTCATCGATGAGGACAAATTTGAACACAGTATTAAAGACTTATCAAAGGGTATGATTCAACCTTCAATCACTAAAAGAAAGCAGGATGCAGAAACGAGTTTTTTCCCTGACAGTTCATTTTGTCTGGTAGTTCAGGGAGTCTCAGAGGCTACTGGGGAAACGCCAAAAGAAAGGGTAAAACAGGATCTGCTGACATTCCAAAATTTATTGAATGATACGCAAGAAACTGGTGTGACAGTCGACATCAAAAAGATCTTTCGATTGGGGCCTCTCGTTACAAATGAAACGCATGAGGGTCGACCAAGACCATTAAAAGTCGTTTTGGGGAGTAAACAGCAGGTAGATCTATTGCTCTCTCGAAAGTCCCAACTAAGAAAGAATCATCGTGAAGTTTTTTTTCAGCCGGATTACTCTCCCACCGATCGGATGAAAATGAGGACACTTGTAGCAGAATTGAAAAAGACGTCAATACGAGGGGGAACAAAACTTGAAAAATAGTAGACAACAAAATAGTCAAAACGGTGCGCTCGTTTTTATGGGAACATCCGGTGAAATTGACGGCAACCACGCCGGTCAAAAAGCCCTACCAAATGCCTATAGATTTGAACCCAGACAGGAGACTGGATATATCTTGTGAAATATCCAGCAAAAAAATCTCCATGTGGAAGAAAGAACTAAAAATCTTCAGAAAGCGAGTCAAGGAAACAAGATTAAAATGATGTACACAAATGTGCAGAGTCTATTGAACAAAATGGATGAAATTAAACTGGTCGTGGACCATTTTCAACCTGACTTCATAGCTCTAACTGAAACATGGTTAAATGAAAAAATCGCAGACAAAGAAGTCTGAATAGACGGTTTTTAGCTTATCCGCATGGATAGAAACGGACGTAGGGGTGGTGGAATCGCAATGTTTATACCAGAAGGCATTGACTTAATTCCGGATGGGTCCTTGCCAAATAGGATCTCGTCTTGCGAAATACTTTGTTGTAAACTGAAAGTCCCAAACCAACCAGACCTCCATATTGCCGTGGTATATCGACCCCCAGGACAGCGAACGGACACGGACAAAGCACTCATCACAGAGGTAAAGCAAATCTGCCGTAGCAAACATTTATTAATACTTGGAGATTTCAACGCTCCTGATATCGATTGGGTGTCAATGTACTGCTCGCGATCGGAAAATTCATTCGAACAGAAATTACTTCAGTTGGTAAATGACGAGTTTCTTACCCAACATGTCACAATGAAGACACGGTTCCGAAATTGGCAGCAGTCAAGCTGTTTGGATCTAATCATTAGTAGAGACGACAATTGCATCCTTGCATTAAGTTCTTACGTGCCGCTTGGACGAAGTGATCATTGTGTTCTTGCTTGGGAGTACAGTCATTTTTCTGTACCCAAAAATAGTGCAGTTAGGCAGAGAAATGTATGGAAAGGGGATTATCCCAAAATGAAAGAATTACTGAATGGGATAGACTGGAGCCCTGCACATGTACCTGACCCGTATGCTGCCTGGTTCTTCATTAGTAAATTAATTCACCAATTGGTAGAAAAATTCTGTCCACTTAAAAGGCAATCGTGCGTCTCCCGACCCGAGTGGGTGACATCGGAAATAAAAAGGAATCTCAAGAAGAAAAGAAGACTGTGGAGAACATATGCCAGATATCCACAACCCGAAAATTTTTCCGCTTTTAAGAAACAGCGAAATCGAAGTCGGAATCTTCTGAGAAAAGAAAGATCAGCCTTTGAGTCAGAAATAGTCAAAGACATACCAAGAAATTCAAAAAGGTTTTATGCTTACGTTAATAAGGCAAAACGAAATTGCGACTGCATTCCTTGTCTTAAAGACAATCAGGGAAACAGGTTAACTGATAACTCTGATAAGACCAGACTCTTATCCAATTTCTTTATGTGCGTGTATACCGAGGAACCTATTTTTGACGAGGATGAATACTACAGTATTGCCACATCTACAAACAAAATTAGCACGGTGTCGTTCCCAATGGACACAGTAAGAAAAACTCTGAAACAGCTACAGCCCACTAAATCACCTGGCCCAGATGGTATATCCGCAAAAGTTCTCAATGAACTCACAGAACAGCTGGCCTGTCCGCTCTCCAAGCTATTTGAAAGTTCGATGGAGGCGGGGGCTCTGCCTACCGAGTGGAAGATAGCCAACATAACCCCCATCTAGAAAGGAGGAGAGAGGACATCACCAAACAGTTTCCGACCAGTCAGCCTCACAAGTATCTGTTGCAAAATGATGGAGAAGATAATCAAAACGGAACTGATGAGGGATCTTGAAGAGAATAACTCGCTTAGTTCATATCAACATGGATTTCGATGTGGTCGATCCTGCCTCACAAACTTGCTCACATCCATGGAAAGTTGGACAAAATCATTAGAAATGGGTTTGTCAGTCGATGCGGTCTACATTGACTTTAGCAAAGCCTTTGACAGGGTTCCACACAAACGTCTGATCTTGAAGCTCCGTCAAATGGGTGTGACTGGCAACCTACTGAAATGGTTGGCTGACTTTCTCACAGACAGGCGCCAGCGTGTTTGTATCGGAAACACCAAGTCTCACTGGGAAACCGTTCACAGTGGAGTTCCGCAGGGCAGCGTTCTGGGTTCCATTTTGTTTCTGATATACGTAAACGACTGCCTGGATTGTCTGACATGCGAGAAGGTAATGTTCGCTGACGATTTGAAGTTATGGAACTCGATTGAAAAACCGGAGGATGCGCGAAAATTACAACAAAACTAAGATCGCTTGCAAACATGGTGTGATGAGTGGCTGCTGAACCTTAATCTTAACAAATGCCAAATAATTTGACTGCGGTCTAGTTCCAGAAGGCTGATGAGATTTGAATACCAGTACTCCATCAATGGTCACCAACTCCAGGAGGTAAACATTCTAAAGGACTTAGGTATATGGATAACACCAACTCTCAAACCATCGTCGCACTGTGCGAATATCGCAAAGAAAGCTATGTGTATCTAAGGCGCAATCAGGAAATCCTTCGTTAATTTTGACGGTGAGCTTTTTGGGCGCGTGTTTGGAACATTAATCCGGCCGGTGTTGGAATATTGCGTTCAGGCGTGGCGCCCTTGGACGAAACATGACTACGCTCTGCTGGAAAAAGTTCAACGGAGGGCAACGAAACTAGTCAGCGGATTGGAATGCCTACCCTATGAAGGCCACCTAGAAAGACTTAAAATTTTTCCTCTCTCTTATAGGCAATACAGAGGGGATATGATCTTAGTCCTCAAACTGGTCAGAGGAGTTAATTTTGCTCTTCAGATGGCCAACTTTTTTGAATTGGCAAACATGACAAGTCTCCGAGGTCACCAATACAAACTGAAAAGAAATCAAGCCAAACTTGAAGTGCGGGCCAACTTCTTTTCCCAACGGGTGATTAACGAATGGAACAAACTGCCAGCCCCAGTTGTTCAAGCTGAAAGCGTTGAAATGTTTAAAAGAAGACTTGATACATTTTTACTTGATGAACATATAATAAGTCGACAGCAATGATTGACATGCTAAAACGACTATCGCCATGTAATATTTGCTTGTTTTGTTAGCGTCTATCTGTAAATAGGGTTTTCAAAGGCTCTGCCTATTTCCCTTATATATACTGAATTATACTGAATTATAACTCCATTAGCCATTTGGAGCTCAAGGCCGAAAGAGCGTCTTAGTCTGAGTGAATTTGTTCTAGGCACCGTTCGGTCGTAGAGTTAGAGAAGGAATACACGCATTTGAGGTCATCAGCATAAATAAAAGATTGAGAATGTTTAACTACCGATGAAATATCATTTATATACAGTAAGAACAACAAAGGACCTAATACGTTACCTTGAAGGACACCACTAACAATAGGGGTAGCACTCGAGTATGAGGAACCTACTAAAACTTTTTGTTTTCGATCATTTAGGTATGATCTAATAAAGTCAGTAAGGGGACTACGAAATCCTATAGCTTCTAGTTTAGCTAGAAGTCGTTTATGAGGAACTTTATCGAATGCCTTACTAAGATCAAAATAGATAACTTGCAGTGTCATTGACATCAATAGGGAGCTAAAAGGCTTCGCCTATATTTCCCTTAATAAAACTGAACTGAATTGAACTGAACTGAACCGTAAGAGTCATGCGTGGCTACAATAGTTCATAATAGCCTACTGCTGTTTCTTCCCAACAGACGCGGAACATGGCCAAGCTTCCACGAATATGTTGTTGCAGAATGTTGCAGATGGTCGGACAGACAGGGTCCACGTGAACCCACGATAAAAATTCTCATAAATTGAAAAGTGAAGGCAGCGAACACGTGTTTTTGGTAACTCATCAGCGGGCCAGTTCAATGACAGAGATACTAAAAACATGACGAATTGACAGGGTTTATAAGTTCTTATGTTTAATAATCTTCATTCCTACGCCAGACGCATGGCGAAGTGTGTGGTTTGAGGTCACTGGGACTGGAGGTAGGGGTAGTTATGGTAGGATGTGAGCACTGTTCAGGGGTAGAGTGCTGGGAATGAATATCACTGTCCAGTACGCGGGGTAAACGACTGTCATCAGGGGGCGGGGACAGCGTTTGGACACCACCGGAAGTGGTAATCGGCCACGGAAGAGACAGCACCTGTACAAGCGTCTTCTGACAGAACAGGGTTGGGTTTGTAAACCGTATAGCCACTGTCTCGGCTGTTGCTAGCACCCGTTGGCGTAGGCCTTTAGAGAAGTTGGCTGGTGTCCGGTAGACAACCTGAAAGGCTTCTTTGGGATCAACGCGGGGGATAGTATCAACTAGATGGGCGAGAATAGAATTCGAGATGGATCTAGTTCCACCTTTACCTAACCAGACAGGTGTGTGTTCACGTACCCTCTTTTCCAGTTGCCTCGTTGTACAGCCAATGTATCTTTTTCTCCAGGAGCAAGTGAATGAGTAAATCCACATTGAGGTGGCCTTCAACAGGAGGCTGTCTCTACCCCGTACGCAGGAGAGGAGAGTTCGTAAAGGATACCCGTAGGTTAGCCTCGGGGAGGCGCTCGTAATGGCTGTCTTCAGACGTCGTCTATTTATTTCGCTTGTTGCATCCCCTAGGAAATGCAGTCTTATGAACTCGTCCATCTTTTCTGCAGTTAAGGTGATAGGCTTTGCGGTGCGCTCCCCAATATTTGGAGAATGAATTTTTTGGGTATCCGTTTTCACGAAGTGTGTTCTTCTGGAACTCTGTTTCAATCGTTCCAAGGAGCAAATGCTTCATACCCCAGCTGCCAGTCCCTGGACTAAATTTCGCTTATATTCAGGGATCAAAACTTTGAAAATTGATATATTATCTTACCGCGGTTTTCTAGAGGAGCGAGAGACGGGCTGCAACGATGATTCCTGGTCGTCAAGCTCAGCCGGAAACGGGGGTCCAGGATTTCCTTCCTCAGCCGTATTTATAACATCTCCATTGACAAGGTCAGATCCCACCGGTGATGATTGGTTGAGTTGCCTTAGGGAAATGAATTTAAACCAACTTTCATTAACATTTATACTAAATTGTTATGTTATAAAACTTTATAAGGAACATAAATCATGTTTAAGTGCTAGACGTATAAATAGGATGAAGAATCGCGCGCGCGTCCCTTAAGGGGTGCGTTTTCTAGAAGATTCTACGGACGCAAGTGGAACACGTGGTTAGAACTTTCTACATTGCTTCCTCCTATAAAAGGACTCTGCTTTCCTCAGCAGCATCAACTAGTTCGGTAGCCGATCCACCTTCAGGAGGTACCTTTACAAGTTTTTCAACTTGTTGTTCGTTGTTGATGACCTCGGGCAGCGCGTAGCCCCCTTCAATACAATGCTCCGTCACATTCGTCCTACCCGTAGACTTCCCATCCCAATCAAAGATGTCTTTAAATTCTTCAACTAAATCACCTACTTTCTTGACACTGGTCTGAACAAGATGTGCTGGAATAAGTTCCTTGGCATTAAAGGCAACTGTACACACAGGTAACTTTGCAGGTCTAGGAATACGAGAAAAAAAAAGGGTACCTTAACAGAGGCTGTGTGCAGGAGGTGCCTACCGAAGTCTAAGGAACATTTAAACTTATTCAAAAAATCAACACCTATTATACAATCCCAAGTTATATCTGAAGAGACAATAAATTGGTGGGTAAAACTAACGCCAGCTAAATCCAGGGAAAAATTCTACCAGACCAGTATGCCTAAGGTTAGCCCCGTTAGCCGTGTGAAGGGTTATGCTGGGCCTATCACAATACCGGATCTTAGTCTGAAATTCAAGGAAAGGCTGCTGACGTACTAATGAACATCCAGCGCCGGAATCTAGTTAACAGGAAAGAGTAGTGCTACCTACGGAACCTCGGACTAAGGGGCAATTAGTAGAACCTAAACATGATATAACTATATCAGAAACGGGGTAATACTCACCGTCACTGGGTCCAGGGGCTGTGTCGATGGCATCAATGGAGCGGCGGGTTTGGGGTTTGTTTGGTCGTCGGGTCTGGGGCCGATGCCAATTGTTTCACCGGGGAAAGGAGCCGCAGGAGCAGGGCTGCCAAGGTGTTTGAGTTGCGACGTCATGGGATGAGTGGGACTGAACGGTTGCGACACCGAACAGCGACCGAGGTGGTTGTTCGCAAGCAGCCTGAATGACTTCCTCTTCACGAGCCAGGGTAAGGGCCTTCTCGAGAGTTGATGGCCGCTCTCGCAAAAGGGCCCTTCGGATCTGAGGGTCACGAACTCCAACGACAAGCCATTCCAGCACCCGAGTATTCAGGGCCTTCGCGTCCATGGTGGGGAAAGCCCTCAGTTGAAGGGCCTGCTGGAAGTCGTTGATCGACTCCCCTGGCTGTTGATAACGTTGTTGGAAGTCTGATTGCAAGATCCAAGGGTGTTCAGAACTCCCAAGGATCTCACGGAGGCCGTCGAGGACAATCGAGGGTGTTGAGGCCGCTGAGATATCTGCGGAACGAGTCAGATCGTAAACCTCGTCGTCCAGAAGGGCCAGTATAGGCCCGCTCTGCGCATTTGCATCAACACCTTGTAGGTAGTCTTTGCATCGAGCCTCCCATCGAGCGAAATCTGTGACGGGGGTGCAGAGTGCTTGGACGCAGCGAGCTTCTGCAGCTCCTTGATCAGTTTCCCCATTGAGTTGTCGCCCATTTAAAAGGAAACACCGCTGCCACCGATTTGTAACGTGCCCAAAATACGTTAGCCACGACCCAGGAGTGAAAGAAGACGTTGATATATACAGTATACTAATAACCTAAGTACAATGAGAAACTATGGATACGGGAGAACCTAGGTACAAAAATAATATAAATCCGGAGATTGATTGTTCAACTGAGGTCTGGGAGGAGCGAGAGACGGGCTGCAACGATGATTCCTGGCCGTCAAGCACGGCCGGAAACGGGGGTCCAGGATTTCATTCCTCAGCCGTATTTATAACATCTCCATTGACAAGGTCAGATCCCACCGGTGATGATTGGTTGAGTTGCATTAGGGAAATGAATTTAAACAAACTTAAGCTAGGCTTATTTTCCTTACATTAACATTTATACTATATTGTTATGTTATAAATCTTTATAAGGAACATAAATCATGTTTAAGTGCTAGACTTATAAAAAGGATGAAGAATCGCGCGCGCGCCCCTTAAGGGACGCGTTTTCTAGAAGATTCTACGGACGCGCGTGGAACACGTGGTTAGAACTTTCTACAATACGAGACGCGACGATACACCGCGACTTTTCGCAGTCACGACGTACGCGAAGCCTGAAAAGACAATTTTGGTCTGCAAGAGACTATAAATGAATAAGGAAATTTAAAACAGAAGGGGCAGAAAATTCCCATTTCATCGCAAATTCTAAGTATATATTCGGTCACTCTATTGTGTGTTTGAAAGCTTAGAACTAGACTGAGAAGTAAGCAAATATATCGAAAAATGCTTCAATAGAAAGAGAAAAGAGTGTTATTTAAAGTTAAACAGAAATTGTATCCCTACTTTTCAGTGAAGTCGAAAATTTGGTCGAACGGTCCCAGTTTTTTCTTGACTTCCCTTTGACAAAATGTTAATTACGCAGGAATTCGACAGCGAAACGTCTTTTAAAAGCACTTTTTAAACAAATTACTTATTATAGGAAATATTTTAACTAATATTAGACATATATTTCCCCAGATTTTGTTGTGGATGTTGCTTTTTCATGGCAGCGAGTTATCATGTTTGTGTTAGTCTACAAATATGACCCAGACGGCCGTCTGCATTAGAATGAATGCCAAAAAGTTACTGCTTCGGTAAATGCTTTAAAGAACTATGTTATTTTGAGGGTTTTAGCAAACACATCGAAGACACTGAAGACACTGAAAATCGTAAAGAATTCGTCTCATTTTCAAAGACTATCATCGTAATAGAAAACTCGAAATATTTATAGAGAAATTTAACAATCGAATAGTCCTATTTATATACACCAAATTGTACGTTTACGATTGCACCTGACGATTCTATTTAAATTTATTAGTCATTGACCGACCTGTGAACATGTAAGCTTATGAAATATTATATTCATGTGACGTCCCTATCGGCGCAATGAAGCGAACATCTGCTTGCCTTGGTCAAAAGAATTTAAGAAAATGTATAAACGGAAGAAAAACGACGAATTCTTGTGAAACGGTGTTGGAATATGCACTTTCATGTAAGGCTGCTTGATGACGGCCATACTTTACGTTGTGTTTAATATAGAGGAATATGTAAGTACAAAACTTTGAAAAATACTATTTTCAAAAGTAATTCGGCTTTTTCTGCTTCATTCTCTCGTTTAATTGCATGGTCAGGCTTCCTATACATTTAAAACTTCAGTTTACTCAACTAGGTCAATTTTTCACATTATCGTAATCTGTACTTATTCTTAAAAAATTAAAATTTCTAGACAATGTTATATTAATTTGTAAACCACAAAAAGGCATATATTTCCTAACGATCGGTTATTCATTGACGTAAAATTTTGGTGGACTTAGTGTGCGCTGATTTCGCTAGACGGGCCATAACTAATGAAATTCATCAGATTTCAGTCTGTCAATGTAACCTCTCTGCCCCTGAACCCTCCAGCGTTACAATCCCAATTCTCACTTCTCATTTCGTCTGACGACGGGTTGGTGTAACCAGCTTGAAAATTCACTAGTAAACCTCGATTTTCCGACGAGCCTTCTGTCTTCATTTATCATCTCGGAATGCATACTACATCAACTATTCAACATATATATATATATATACAACTGGGTTAGATTTTTGTTTCATGTATTTTGCACAGTCGTTTAGTAGACAAACATGAATTAAGTGGGAATATTTAGTGATGCTTTTATAATTATCCGCATGGTTTCAGTCATAGATAAAACAGGTATGTTGCGTTCTTATATCCCTTAGCTGCATAAGTACATCATCCTTATATGTAGACCCATGTTTCGCCTCCTTAAACATTCCTCCAAATATCTAAGTTTATTTTTGCAAGAAATTGATCGAAAGTGTGGTGTGGAATGATTAGCAGCCTGACAAGAAATTTGACACTCTTCAGTTAAATCTAATTTGAACAAGTTTGGTTGCATTGCAAATGAGGCTGTCAGCGGTCTCAAACCTGCCTAAGTCATTCCCTCAAACCTGCAGAAAGGCCACGCATAGCAGTTCGACCGTCGATTTCATCGAGGTCCACCGTATGCTCCACACCAGGTGGTGCAGGGACGGTGACTTGCGCGTGAATTAGTTTTAAGTGATAGTAGCCTTGCGCTGCAGCTACCGCACTCTCTCCTCCTCCCCCACCTGATACCCGGTGTCAAGATAGAGTCAAGAAGACCGGAGATGGGAGAGGGTACAGGTGGCTGGCGCGGCCGGAGCCGCCCCTGGGCGTGCCACCACACCTGGCTCGGATCCCACGGAGTGGGAGTGCCATAAAGGCCACATTAAGAAGGAGCCATTGCAACCTGACTCTCAGTCCGCCAGTCAGCCACTCCACACAAAACACACATTGGGCTGACCACGCGGTTCGAGTTATCCCGTCAGTTTGGCAACCTTCCAAGCCACGGCTTTTAGCGCACCGTGATAGGTTCAAGCGCGTCAGATTGTTTATAGTGAGGAAAATATGCTGAGCTCTCAACCTCACTCTCTCCCCACCCCCACAATCAGACCACTGTCCGAGCCGGTCAGTTTGTCTGATGCGGAAGCCGGCGCAGCTGCTGGTGATTCTCGTCTACGTGTACTACGTACACGACCTGGCCCCCCAAACACAAGCACCAGGATTTCACACAACAGGGGGTTGAACGGCTTACATCTCACATGTGTGAGATAGCCAGAGGTCACGTTAAGAAGTAGCCATCGCAGCCTGACTCTCAGACCACCAGTCAGCCACTCCACACAACACACATTGGACTAACTGCGAGGTCTGAGTGTAATTGTCAGTTGGCAACCTTCCAACCGCGGCACTCAACGTTACCGCACACTCTTCTCCTCCCCACCTGAGCCGGGTCTCACGACACAGGCAAGAAGACCGGAGATGTGAGAGGTCGCAGGTGGCTGGCGCGGCCGGAGCCGCCCCTGGGCGTACCAACACACCTGGCTCGGATCCCACAGAGTGGGAGTGGCATAAAGACCACATTAAGAAGGAGCCATTGCAGCCTGACTCTCAGTCCGCCAGTCAGCCACTCCACACAAAACACACATTGGGCTGACCACGCGGTCCGAGTTATCCCGCCAGTTGGCAACCTTTCAAGCCACGGCTTTTAGCGCACCGTGATAGTTTTAAGCGCGTCAGATTGTTTATAGTGAGGAACATGCGCTGAGCTCTCAACCTCACTCTCTTCCCCACCCCCACCATCAGACACTGTCCGAGCCGGTCAGTTGCCTGATGTGGGAGTGGGCGCATTGGCTAACGGATCGGCGTAACCGTCTTCGCGCGCCACAGCACGACCTGGCCCCCATAACGCACACACCAGGATTCACTAACTCAGGGGATATGGAGCAGCCATCGCCGTCTGACTCCCAGTCCACTGGTCAGCCACTCGACACACACAGCACATACACTGAGCCGACGGTGTGGTCTGGTGGAAGCGTCAGATTGGCAGACTTCCAAGCCACGGTTTCTAGGAAACCGTGATATACTCTGGTAAATGGTGATTGTGAGGGTGTTGTCGATGCATTAGTGTAGGTAGTGTGCGCTGATGTAGCTTAGCCTCCGGTGGTTTATCGGAGGTTGCCGTGGAGGCGCATGTGTCCTAATAGGCCCATGCGGTGTGTAAATGTGCGGGAGCAGTGAGGGCAGTGAAGGCAGGCGCGTCGACTGTATGTCGGAGCCCCAGGCACTGGTTCACCAGCCTCCGTGCGATGGATTCGCAGGTGACCGACCAGGCCGATGCGTGAGTTAAAGTTGCGGACGCTGTGTGTGCAGGAGAAATCGGTAGAGGCTGGGAGGATGTCATTCATGGTAGTGGGGGTGGCAGGGGCGCTAAGAATGGCAGGAGCGGAGGGTGTGCATGGTGTATCTGTGTTGTCGGCATTGTGGTGAATTCCACTGTCATGGATGCACATGTGACCGAATAGGCTCATGCGATGAGTGAATGCGCGAGGACAGTGAGGGCAGTGGAGGCGACGATCTCTGCTGTGTGATGGTGCTCCAGGCACTGGCTCACCGGTCTCTGTACGATGTATTCGCAAGTGACCGACCAGGCCGATGCGTGAGGTGAATGTGCGGTCGCATTGAGTACAGCTTAGGAGAGATTCCCCATCGCTGATGGTGGTGGTGGTGGTGGTAGTGAAGGCGAAGGCGGTGGTGTTTGCGGTGGTGTGGGTAACCGGCGATGAGTAGATGGATGTGGTCTCTATGATGGTGGGAGTAATGGAATTTATGCCAAGAGTGATGGTGGGGGAGTCAGAAGGAGGGTTGGCCGAATTTGACGTAGAAATTGGAATTTTCGGATTGTTGGTGCATTGCGTCCGAAGATATCCAACCAGGCCGATTCGCGCGCTGAAGATGCGTTGACAGCGCGGGCATGTTGGCAGGGCCTGAGCATTGGCGGTGTTGGTCCGGGGCGCTGGTGACTTTCGTGCCGCTCTTTTGGCCTTGGTGGTGGCGATCCGGTTGGCCTCATAGATTGCTGAACCAGTCTTCACTGATCATCTCCATGCCGGTTTATCCTGGGCGAGGTCCTCCTAGGTCGCCGAGTTGATTTGCAGTTGCTTCAGCGATTTCTTCAAAGTGTCCTTGTAGCGTCGTTTTTGACCTCCCTGCCGGCAAGAACCCGTAGCGACATCACCGTAGAAAAGTCGTTTGGGTAGTCGCTCGTCGTCCATTCTTACCAGGCGGCCGCTCCATCGCAGTTGCACTTGCCTCAGCATGGCATGGATGCTGAGGATTCCGGTCCGCTCCAGGACTTCCGTGTCCGGGATCCTGTCTTGCCATCTCAGCTTCAGTATTCTGCGGAGGCAGCTGAGATGAAAGTGATTCAGCTTCCTGGCTTGGTTCGAGTAGACGATCCAGGTTTCCGCTCCGTAAAGGGGTGTCTTCAAGACGACGGCCTTGTACATCTTCAGTTTGGTGTTCAGGTGAATACCGTGGCGATTCCACACGGAGGCCTGCAGTCAGCCTCCGTCACGGTGTTAAGGGCGCAGTCGTCCGCGAAGAGCAAGTCATGGACTGTAGTAGTAGACACGCACGTTGGAGCCTGCATACGCCGACTGTTGAGAAGGTGCCCGTCAGTTCTGTTGGCGATGCGGATACCAGGTTGCTCATCACGGTAGGCGTCCATCAGCATAGCCGAGAACATGAGACTGAAGAGGGTGGGGGCCAGTACGCAGCCCTGCTTCACTCCGTTGGTCACTGCGAATGCTTCGGATACCATCCCGTTGTCAGTGACGCGCGCCGTCATCCCGTCATGAAGCTGACGCACCATGTGCGTGAACCGCTCAGGACAACTAAATTTCTGCATGACTTTCCACAGTCCGTCACGATTCACCGTGTCAAAGGCTTTCGTTAGATCCACGAAGGTAGTGTATAGGTGAGTTTGCCTTTCCTGACACTTCTCTTGTAGCTGGCGGGCGGCAAAGATCATATCGGTTGTTCCGCGGTGTCGACGGAAGCCACATTGGCTTTCCGGGAACAGGCCCTGCCTAGAGACCGTTAAGATTGAGAAGGATACGGGCGAAGATCTTCCAGCGATGTTGAGCAACGAGATGCCTCTGTGATTATCACAGAGCTGCCGGTTCCCCTTCCGTTTGTAGAGATGGACGATGGTCGCGTCTTTGAAATCCTGAGGAACTTGTCCTTGGCACCACATCTCCTGGAAGAGTGTTGTGAGTTCTGCCATCAGCCGGGGCCCACCGTGCTTGTAGACTTCCGGTGGGATTGCGTCGGATCCCGGTGCTTTACCGCTGGAAATCTGCTGCACGGCCCGGATGGCTTCTGGTAGGGAAGGCGGCAGATCCAGGTCATTGTTCGTGTCCACTTGAGGGAGCCGGTCAACGGCAGCATCGGAGATGGCTGATGAGCAATTAAGGACATTTCTGAAGTGCTCGGCCCAGCGCTTCAGAATTTGCGATTTCTCTGTCAGCAGTGTTGTGCCGTCAGAGCTGAGCAGCGGTGCGGTCCCCTTGATACACGGGCCGTAGATGGCCTTGATGGCTTTGAAAAAGTTTTTCATTTCATTGCGGTCCGCATACCCCTGGATTTCCCTCAGCCTTTCGGATCATCTAGGCATCCTGCATCTCCCGCAGCCGTTGTTGTACAGGCGCCGGCATCTGAAAAGGCTGCTTTAGGTGGCGTCAGTCCGAAGGTCCATGTAGGCTTTGTGTAGTCTATTCTTCTCCGCGAGTAAGTTGCTGATGTCGACGTCATTGTCGTCAAACCAGTCCTGTGTTGACGGTGTGCGCGTCCGAGTACATCGAGGGCGGTGGACTGGATGACATTTCGCAGTTGACACCATCGTGTCTCCACGGTAGCGTTATCATCTGGAGCATGCAGGTCCTCCAGTTTCTCAGTTATTTGGTTGCTGAAATCAAAACAGTGAGCAGGCAAATTTAATAAAAAGAGTATTTAACTTACATGGCGGCCTCTTACCTTGGGGCCTTCGTCGGGTTACAGTCGGAGCCTCATCTGGGAGATGACGAGGCGGTGATCTGTCCAACCATCGGCACCGTGGATCGCCTTGGTTACCAGCACGTCCTGTCGATCTCGCCTCCGGACGAGAACATAGTCCAGCAGATGCCAGCGCCGCGACCGAGGGTGCATCCACGTGGCCTTCTCCCGCGTCGGAAGGCGAAGAAGGTGTTGGTCAGCAGGAGACGGTGTTCCGCACACGTGCGCAGAAGAAGGAGGCCGTTATCGTTGCAGCTACCGAGACCGTGGGGACCCAGCACTCCCTGCCAGGCAGCGTGGTCCGTCCCGACGCGGGCATTGAAGTCACCAAGGACAATTAACTTGTCCTCTTTCGGCACAGTCGCCAGCAAGGCGTGCAGGTCCTCGTAGAATTTGTCCTTCGCCGCATCAGAGCTCGTCATTGGGGAGCGTAGGCGCTGATGATGGTGGCGAACTGGTCTCCCCTGAAGAGGCAGGCGGAGGCTCATCAGGCGATCATTGATACCCTGCGGCAGACAGGGCAGACGTCCCACGATGTCGTTACGGATGGCAAGGCAACACCAGCGTCGCGTCGCTCTGCCTTTGGCCGGCCGCTCCAGAAGAAAGTGTAGCCGGCCCCACCTCCTCCAGCTGACCCTGCTCAGAGAATCGGGTCTCGCTGAGAGCAGCAATGTCCACCTTGTAGCGCGCCAGTTCCCGAGCGACTAGCGCCATCCTCCGTTCCGGCCGGTTGCTCCTAGGATTGTCTAAAAGGGAACGAACATTCCAGGCTGCTAGTGTGAGTGGACTCACCCGAGCAGCCTGGAGAGTATGGCGAGGGGATGGGGACGGGGGTATTGTTGTTTGTTTGAGTTTTACGACCGCGTAGTTTGCGATCTGCGAGCCGCGGCCGGCTGCAGAAGACGTGAGACCCAGCATTTTTTAGGGCACATTTTCTAGCCCCTTCCTCCGCGAGGAGGCAAGCAGTGCTATCCCTAAATAGGGCTGCTCGGACATCCCAGACGGCTGCCGAACTCCACTATGGGTCACGGATTTGTTTTAGTGGGAGAAAGGACCCGAGTTATCTGGGCCGCCTACGGGGTTGCTGTCGCCCCCACCGTAGGACTTTTGAGAGGGGAGGTGGGAAGTTCGAGAGTCAGACATACCGGGTGTGGAGGCACACACAACACAGGAGACCCTCACCTGGTTTAGCCCGCTGGTCGTGGCGGTTGCCCGGGGTGTGGCCGCTGGGAAGACCCCAACTGTGAGGAACCACAGGTGAGAGTTGGGTACCAGTTAGAGGCGGCCACAGGAGCATTCACCACCTGTACGAGACAAATGGAGCGACCAAATGCTATCTGTGTGGTGCTACCCCTAACGAGTACCCCTACACCCCTGGTACCGAATATACCCAGTCAATGAATGTTTATACTGGGACAATGTGTGCATTACGATGTGAGGCACAGATGCACTTTGGGGGTCGTCGCACCCTTTTGCCATTTGCTATACGATGAATTTGCAAATGACCGACCAGGCCGATATGTGATATGAAAGTGGCGATAGGTTTGATGGTGGGTGTGCTGATGTTGCGGTAGCCGTTGGTGGGGAGGAAGAGTGCGTAGTTAAATTAGTTTACTGCCTCCATTTGCTGGCGATGATCTCACCCTCTTTCAGGGGTTGATGATTTAAAAGATCGTCGCAACTGTGGATCTAAAGATGTCCGGCCGGTTCAATACGTGTTCTAAATGTCAATTTTCGATGAAGACATGGGGGTAAATTTTGTTTTTTTTCAGAATTGTTTCACGATACTGCAGATTTTTAGTGTCTCTCCTTTCGCTTTGGCCTCTTTTATACGACTTGCTTTAAAGTTTGCCACGCCTGCCAATCCAAAGAAGGTGTGCGCAGGCCACCATATTGATTTTCAGGCGAGTTAGGGAGGCCTTCAGGGTGTTATTGTTCCCTGCGTTTTGTGCGCTCTTCCATTGTGGTTTTTGGCTCCCATTCATCCGCGAGCAAGAGAATGTGCAGACAGGGTTTTTAAACTCCAGAATTAAGCAGCTGTCTGTCTGTTCGGTAGGCCATGCTTAGTCCTGGCAGTGACTCATTCTATGCGTCCAGCGGCAGGGTGGAGAACAATAAAATCTAGGTGGGAACGAGTAGTCAAACTTGATTCACCCTGTTTCCCATCGTAAGTGCTTCTGACATTGACCTATTTTGCATTACACGAGTCATCATTACGTCATAGGGTTGCGTTAGCATCTGTATAAAACACTATGGGTAGCCCAATTTCCAAACGATCTCTTAGAGTCCATCACGATCGACTGTGTTGAAGGCATATGTCAAATTTACGAAGATGATTTATTACCTGGTCCTGATTTATAGACTAATCTCTTACAGTTGGCGAAATGCAAAAAAACAGGTAAAAGGTTCCATGGTTACTTTGAAATCCCCATTGGCTTTCAGGAAGAAGACCTTGCTCCACATGACGTTGCAGACCATTGAGTAGACGGTATGCAAAGAGCTTGCCGGTGATGTTGAGAAGAAGAAGAAGACAAAGAAGAAGAAGAAGAAGAAGAAGAAGAAGAAGAAGAAGAAGAAGGAAGATGTTTCTGCAGTTATCCGGAAGTTTCCGGTTCCACTTTCATTTGTATAGATGACATTCTTGAAATGGGATTTGTTTTTATCTCCACATTTAGAACAATACTGTGAGATTGTTTATGAGCAACGAGCCATCGTACTCGTAAAGTACAGCTGTTGACTTTGGTAAAACGAGACTGCGTCATTATGTGTGCTGGATGTCATTGGTGACCTGCAAAACATTGAATGGCCAATCAAATACTGCGAAATACTATTAGTACTAGAAGATTTGCTTCTCACCCGTCGTGCTTTCAAAAGTGTCTTCAAAGCCTTTTTGTTAACCTCAAGTATGCAGACCTATATTAACTTGATAATTTTCATCATTTAAAGATGAATGGGTCAGTTTACTTGTAAACTCCAAATGCTTGGGTTGCCTACAACCAAAATTACGAGGTCTGGCATCTCTGGTCAATGCCCCGCATAAGTTAATAGAGCCTCACAGCTAGCGGTTCCAGACTCATCGAACCGCAGCCAATCGACCGACTTTGGCTAGGTCAAACGTGCGTCCAAGTAGTCGTGGCTACCCATACGCACTGAACATGCCACCCATCAACCGATGCAAAAAGGGCCACCACCCCTCGGTGATTACAATACACACCAATTGAACGACACTTGCACTTGCTCCGCAAACCTAGTAAGGCAGGTTCAATCACCGTCTCAGTCTCCCCAAGCAAGACTGAAGGCATTCAACACCACCTCTGGCTTCACTAGTAGCGACTGCGCCCGATGCTTTGCTGCTGGTCATCTGGTGCACACCATTGAGGGCGAAGGCGGATGGTCGAGGTCTGCTCTGATTCCTATTTGTAGAAATCTGATGATGGTTTTGTCGGACATTGTGAGTGACCGATTGAGGTTGCCCCAGAAATAGCAAGTTTTCCATCAGAGTGGGGGACCCATCGGAACTGAGCAGAGAGCAATCCGCCTTGAAAGACACACCACTGTTAGCTTAGCCTTCACCTTGTGTGTCAACCATGAGTTTTGCAACTCGTTCAACCTTTGATACATCAACCTTCAGCATCAGGTAAAAATCGTCTTATTGAACTCGGTTCTACGGTTGGGGTGGGTCATGCGTAGCCTCGTAGACCGAGGATTACAGCTTTTCTGATCGTAATCATTGATCCAGTCCTGATACTGTTGGCTTGCATGGCAGAGGATGTTCTGAGCCGTTGGTGGATGGCTTGATACACTTAACACAATTGATCCTCGCAGTAACGTTCGTCTCTGGAGGGCGTATTAGTTTAAGTTGGAGATCAAGTGTATTGTTTATATCTAATCGGCTGTCAGCCGCATCCAATAATACAATATTTAACTACCCTGGCGTTTGTCCACGTTGCAGAATCTGGGGATTGCAATTACAGCTTCTTCTTAAAGATAACAACTTATTGATCCTTTCAGTAGTTGACACAACACATCCCCTTGGTCAGTAGCACGTCACGCTGGTCGTGCTCCTGAATGACAACAAAGTCCAGCACCTGTTGTTTAAGTGACTGACGATGCATCAACGTCCTATTCTCAAAGATTGGAAGGTAGAAGGAGGTGTTGACCAGACAGAGCCCGAGTTCCATGGAGGCCTATGAGAGAAGAAGGCTGCTTATCTCATAGCGATCCAGCACTACCTTCCATGTAGCGTGGTCTGTGTCCACGTGGGCACTAATATCACACAGTTACAAGCACCAAGAGGGTCTGAAAAACTGATTGGAGTTTGTTTCCGTCACATCATCGGAACTGGTTATTGGGGGGATGGATGTGGGCATCGACGACGTGTTTGAATTTGGCTTCCTAAGAGGTAGGCCCCGGGTCATGATACGGTCGTTACTACCCTGTGACAGACAGGGCAGTCGTCCCACGATGTTCTTTTGGATGGCATAGTCAACGCCAGCATCGTGTGGCTCTGATATTGGACGTCCGCTTCTGAATAAGCTATACCATCACCCACCTCATCAAATTGACCTTGTTCACGTTATCCAGTCTGTAGTGCAACATTTCGCGAGTGGTCACATTTGTTCTTTATTCTGCTCGGTTATTCAACGGCTTATCTGAAATTAAACTAACCGTTCAGGCCGCCAGATTAACACTGCTAATTATGGGAAACTTTGGAGTGGTACGGGAATTATGACTCTAACCGCGTTCTTCGCGTCCATGAGGCACGCACAGCTTATAAACGACATGCTTACTCAGTATTTGCGTAGGGCACTTTTTATAACCCCTTCCATCGCTATAGGGTATGAAATGTTGCTCCTACTGACAGTTCCATTCCGGGTACCACTTAAAAATATCTGTCTATCTATATAAGGCAGGTTAGTCATTGGGGCGACTTCTGACAGTGGAAAGATGAACCGAATTAGACCATCATCGCTGACACTCAGGCTGTAGGACAAGTAGGGGAGAGTGGGAAAGGAAAGAGGGAAGGGGCTGGGAATGGGGCACCCTGGATAATTTCCTCTGATTTAGTCCACTGTTCAGTGTGGTTACCGGGGCAATAACAGCGGAGAGCCAATGATTTGAAATGAGTTCCAGCGAAGGGCCGCACCAAGCAACTAGCATGTGCACTGAGCTCATGGAACGACCTGTCACTCCTACATGGTGTACACCCTCACCGAACAGCCTTTGCACCCCCCAAAGCGAAATAAATTTTTGATTAACTTACAGAATTGCGTCACTCATTTCGAAAAGAACAATTTTGTGTTGCGTTCCATCAGAGCCCCGTACGACAGCATATAACCTTTTTTGGTCTGAAGCAAAATTATTCACCTATTACACCAGCCAATCATAGAAGCTCACACGTTACCAACGTTCGGACTGATCGCATATGCACTCCTGAACTGCACGAACTCCTGTTCCAACTGCCTTTCGTTCTGTTTGGACCCAGACGACCATTTGGTTAAAGTCGTTGTTTCTATTCTTGTGTTGGTAACATTTCTAGCTCAGATATTGTTCCTTGCAGCACAATCACTCGTTGGATCTGAAGATCCAAGTTCAATGTCAGATAACCATCTGCAGTCTGTTCTACAGTTACAATTTTTCGCTGGAGGGAACAAGCGAGTATGTTTTTTACAGCTTCCCTTCGCATTGATTATCCTCATTCCGTTCCTACTGTCTGGTTGGGAGGCACCCTCGAGTAATTAAATTGTACGCCTCATATTACATGTTATTTCAATTCTTTTACTTCTTTTTGTTCCTTGCACCACACCGCCTTTAACAATTTACTGCTTTGCGAGCCGTCTTTTACCCTTCCAGACTGTCAGCCCCACCGACCCCATCTGCGATGTTTGAATGGGTCGTTTTCTACCAGATAACCGTCGACTAGTACATACTTCGGTATAAACTGCGAGATTTCTATGGCCTATAACAAAGTGTGAATGGAGGATGCCCTTGTCTCCACAAATTTTGTTAATGAATAGATAAATACGCTTAATCGTTGAGCACCTTACCGCAACAAAGAGTATGAATTGCTTAGCAGAGAGGCAAAGAGCTAGAAGAACATAAATCTCACAGGAAAATATCCATCCTTAATCCCCCTTTTCCCCTCTAATAAATGAGTTATTAAAGGACCGTTTAAGATCTTTCCATCGATAGTCACATTGCGATGTCTGAGATGATGGCGTTTCGCCTTTCCGTTAACGTTACAAACGGGGATAACTTCCGCCCGTGTAGTTCTGCCTGTGTAACGTAACGTTTTAATTGGCGGTCCGAAAGTTTTGTTGTGGCTGAAAATTCAAAAAGTTGCCAAAGACCAGGTTACACTCCAATACGATAAATGCTTCTAAGAAACCTTTGTGCATTCATCTGTAGCTTAAAAGACAGATATCCATGCTTGTTAGGCAGATTACATAAAGCAACAAGCTGTGACCTCTAACATTTAGGTGGTCCCTCTTTGAACACTCTCGAGGTATATTCGATCTTGTTTTACGTACGTCAACTTTGACCTTATGCATTTTCCAGAAATTTTGAAGAGGAGGTATCCGAAGAATAGTTGGTCGTGTTTCTATTGATGCCGGTTTTTGCCACCATTGTGGAGCTGGTGAATTGCTGTAAGCGGTATGGCACCACAACACTAAGATTTTTCAGGTTTTATGTGTATTATTTTTCGCACACTGCGCTTTCTGATAAGTCCTTCCTTTACCTGATTGGTCATCTATTCGAGCCTCTGGCCCAGCAGAAGTGATCAAGGAGTAGCGAGTTCTAATATGTACGCCCTTATCTGATCGAAGTCACTGCACCCTAAGTTACGCTTGTTTCTGGTCTGGTGTATGTTGAAGGGACAAAAAGTATAATCCCGCATATCTATTGCATGACCCGTTCGACCGTATAGGGCATCAATATGACGTTATCCACACCATCTGGCGTTTTTTGTAAAAGCAAAATACATACGAATACTTCGGTTCACATTATTTGTCCTGGTTGAAAATACAATTTGTGTGATAATTGCATTTACTGTTCATTGTAGGAAATTAAAATTAAAGGTGACTTTGGACACATAACGGAAGTTTTTCTCCTGTTAGTTCCTGTATGTTTTAGTAACCCATTTCTATGGCAGTAATTTGCTGAGATAATTTCTTAAACTTCCTTATTTGCTTAGTGTTTATACTTGGTGTTTCAGTGGTTTCAGGATATCTCTGGTTAATTGGGATGTGATTGATTATCGATATTAATGGTCAATGAAGTAACTTCTGCGCTATAAAAATATTTGCCTGTGTTTTATAACATATTCTACACCTTTTGCAGTACATGATTATGTCTGTACACTTAAAGTTTTCCATATATTTCCTAAGGAATAGCAATAATAATATTGAGTGCCAGGGCGAATGAATGGCATAGATAAATGTTAATTCTTTAAAAAAAGGATATTTTGCAAAACGAAGCACAGGCACAGCTCCTGCTACAGAGAAAAGCAACCCTACGGGGGCTGCATTCTGAAGTTTATTTCAACCGGAATACGGGCTGAAAGAGCGAATGAAAATGAGACAGTTACTAATAGAAATGGAAACATGAAGGGCCACTGGCGAGGCACATCTCCAAATAAGAAACGGACAAATAGTTCAAGTGAAAAGAGCATTTCTTTGGCCGAAGGCAGTCACTCTGGCAGCCTAACTGTCCCTTTTCAGAATCCAAAAACATGCCCGCCTAAATTATTCGTCTTAAATGCTAGATCTCTGCTTAATAAGATGCCTTTTCTCCAGACTCTGGTTTTCATCCACGGCCCTGACATTGTAATAATTACAGAGACATGGGCAACACCCTGTGTATCCGACTCTGAACTCAATATTCTAGGGGATGATTATATTCGTAACGATCGACACGAGGGCCGTGGCGGAGGAAGCTGCATCTATATTAAGCAGCCACTTACGTTTCTGCCGTTGGATTATCAACAATTTACTGCAAAGAAGAGAGCTGTTGGCTCCGAGTAGTTATAAAAGATAACTAATCTTTACTTTTTGGTTGTGTCGATCGCCCCCCAAACGCAAGCGAGGATTGCGACCTTCGTCTCTCACAGGCATTTCATGCCGCAGTTGACCGAAATCTGAAGTACTGCTTGATTGCAGGTGACTTCAATCTTCCTGAAGTTCATTGGTTTCCACCTTCCGGTCCTGCAAAATTCGAAAACTTGCTTGAGGCCATAGATACTGGCATGTGGGAACAGGTAGTTGATTTTCCCACCCGAGGATCAAACATACTTGATCTCATTTTCTGCTTAGGTGTCAGCTATTGTCAGTTTCACCTTTAGACCCACTTGGGAGTTCAGACTATGCCATAGTTCTTTCTTCACTAGAAATCGAGGCTGATGAAACGTTTTCTAAAAAATATAGTTTTTCCATGATTTACGATCAGCAAATATAAGGGAATTACAAACATATCTTAATTCCCACGATTGGACTAATTTCTTTCTATGTTTGGATGTGAATGTTTGTACTGATACATTCTACCAAGTTCTAGGTCCACTCATTTCTCGTTTTGTTCCCCGTAAGAAATTAATTAATATCAAGGATGAAGTCTATCTCCATTTAACATTCCGCCGTAGACTGCGTAGACTCTCCCGTCGTTTTCATCTACTAAATGACACTTCCGTCTTGCCCTTGATCCAACAAAGCTTTGAACAAACTAAGATTCTCTCTGAAGAAAAACGACTAGCTGAAGAGGTTAACTTTGCCGAAAACCCTTCGTTAAATGTTGCAAAACTCTTTGCGCGCACAGTGAAAGCGCAGAGAAAAACTCAGTACCCTGTACTTCGAGACGCTTTTGGAAACCCTATAGCTGACGCTAAGTTGACGGATGATAGCTTCAATGCGTTCTTGTCCAGAACTTTTAGTAAACATTCGGTCGCCTCCTTTCCAAACATCCGCGTTTGAACCGGTAACGTCCTCGAAAACATAACTTATACCCTCTGGGACGTGACCGTAGCCATTCGGCGTTCTCGTCAATCTTACAGTCCTGGACCAGATGGCGTCCCGGTCAGCGTTCTAAAGGCAAATGCAAACGATATAGTTCCATCACTTCTATATAAGATATTTTATCTTGCTCTTGAAAGTGAAAATTTCCCTTTTTTATGGAAGGAATCGCACATTCTGCCTTTACCCAAACACGGCCGAACTGCGTCATTAAACGACTTTAGGCCAATAAATACACTGCAAGCAGTCTCGAAGATCTTAGAGACCTTGATAAAAGACAAGCTGATGCGTCACCTAACTGAGAATAACCTACCTAATGCGGCTCAGCATGTGTTTCTCGAAAAAAGATCGTGTGCTACCTGCCAGCTCTCTTACTTTGATCATGTGCTACAATCTAGAGATAGTGGTTTTGCTAACTACACCGTTTATTTCGACTTCACGAAAGCTTTTGATCGTGTTGACCATGATCTCCTCCTGCTGAAACGTAAATCCGATGTTATCTCCAACCCCACGCACATGAGGAATGGAGTTATTTAGGGTAGCTTACTCGGCCCGCTTCTATTTTGCCTTTTTGTGAACGATTTTCCTAATTGTTTTCAGTATGGTAGGCCCTTTATGTATGCTAATGATTTAAAATTTGCATATCGATATAAACCGAATGATCGCCAAATCTTGCTTGAGCTCTTAGAAAAGGATCTTCAAGCCTTCGCTCAGTGGTGTCGCACATGGCACCTTTCGCGTTCTTGGCACAAGTGCTCAGTTATAGTTAGTGGTGACAACCATCAGCCTCATCTAAGCATAGACGGTCATGACATGAAATTTGCCTGGGGTTAAAAAGAATCTGGGCATATCATATTCTAGTAGTTTTAATCTGTCAGAGCACTGCGCTTTGGTTGTCTCAAAAGCACGCCAAACCACTGGGTTTATTCTCAGAAATTTTAAAACTGTCAATATTAGGACAAGCCTTTATAAAATGATTGTCAGACCTAGTCTGGAATACTGCTCGTTTCTTTTTAGCCTTCTGCACGCGAGTTAACGGAGGAAGATAGAATCATTCCAGCACTTCTTTACTAAAAGAGTTTTCACTTCAGAGCACAAAAACATGTCCTACCAACAACACTGTGAGCTTACAAGCCTCGAACCTTTGTGGCGTCGTAGATTACAAAAAGGGACTATTTTTACTTTTGAAACTTTTAAACAGTTTTACCTTTAACCCCCTTACATCCCTGAGGCAGCTCGACCACTCTCGGCGCACCAGTCATCGAGATGTATTTTTATTTCTTCCTTTGGCACGCACCGTTAGATACCGTCAGTTTTTTTGGTAAACACTATAGCAATCTGGAATAAACTACCCAGAAGTATTAAAATTCAGCAAAACTATCCTTTGTTTACGAGAGCTCTCACTAGTTTTCTACATTCAGGACACCTTCCAATAATTTTGGGTGCTGATTCTCTGGAAGCTCTCTTCCATTCTGATGGCGTCCACGGACTCTGAATCCGGTGCCGGACTTCATGCTGAAGGCAATATTGCTGGCACTGCAGTCCGTAATCGGGTTATTTCTCGGTCGACAGCGAGCAGCCGTTCGCCGGCATACCTGCTGCTAGTACAGAATACCTGATCGACAACAATGAAAGGAGAAGTACTACACCGTGCACCTGTGTCAATACTTCCCTGTCCTAAACTTTAATCCGTTCAACAAGCTGCAGTTGTTTCTCCTGAAAACACTATAAAGAACGATCAGGATTTTTTTTCACGGTCAGCTCGACCCCCTACTGTATATCCCTTTTTACCTTGCCTGTAAACTGGCAATAAATAAAAAATTAATTAATTCTGGGCAGTCGGATTTCAATTATTATAATTTATTCCGGAGACAGTTGGATTTGTCAAATTGATAGCCCATGAAGTTCGGAAAACTGGTTTTTGAGTTATCGCTTTGTGGCCCCGACGAGAACGTTTACTGTATAGTGAACACCACCCTCAAACCTACAGACTTTGTGTAATACAGCAAACCTAGTATTTTTAGAGATATATAACTCTTGGAGCTGAAACATTTTTAATCGTCGTACTTGCGTCCATCTTGGATGGTTGAACGTAGGTTTCTATTATTTCATTTAGATAACACATCTACGAGTGAGAGGTCTGCATTTCAAATCAGCCAGAGCGCACTGTTATTCCTGTGGCTTGGGGAGATGAACAAAACCTCAATCATAATTTTATTCATTCTACCGTCCAAGGTTTTGCGACTCCACATTCAGTTTGCTACTACTTCAACCTGTTTACTGCCAAATCGAGAACGAATATAGTTTCAAATGACCGATCAAGGCTCTTACCTACACGCTCCGAGTGCTCAACAACCTTTTAAAGAAGAGCATAACAACTTATCTCCTACGAATATGGCTCTTAATCAAGTTACCGCCTCCAAAAATCTCTGTTCAGATTATGAATTATCCGTAGTGACTTGAGCAACATGATTTTGTCAGGGCCATCTTCCTCAACTTCAACAAACTATTGGCACCGTTAACATCCAACACCTTGTTGAACACTGCAAACCTCCATTTAATTATTTATTTCTAATTTAACATGCATTAATTTCAAAAGAATCTATAATGTCAACAAGAATCAGATTCAACGCTTATTCCTTTCAATTCGTACCTGTAAAATATATCTCAACTTCGTCCCCAACAGCGTTTTGCAATCTTCCACCTCTCTGAACAAGGCTCTATGCTAGAGAGCTTTTCTCCAAGATCTTCTTCGAGTCGTTTTTCCTTAAATTCATACTTCGAAGTTTATTCATCATTAAAAATCTTCTGAAAATATACAGAACCATCCTGGAACACATTGAAAAGTTAGGAAACTACCAGCAATGAACCATTCAATCATAGAGCACACATCTACAAAAACAGCCAACCCCAGGATTTGAACCCGTGGCCTCTCGCAACTAAGATTCCCGGGCTACGGACTGAGCCATGAGCGCATGGCACACGGCCGACAAACATAATTTGTTAGCTAGAGAGCAGCAACGGAGAAAAATTTTTAATAAATTTACAGTCTCTTGTGAAAAAAATACCCGTAGGGTCATTCGACTGCATGGCCTCAAGAAGTGGACTCAGAAGACACAATAGGAAACCAGTACCCGTTTACTGGCATCAGTCAAAGTAAAAAAAGGATGCGGCCACAAAAGCCACAACACAGAGACTTTATCATATGACCTGCCGTAGTGAAAATCAATGCCTTAAAAACTGCACCACGAGCGCATGGCTCGTGGGTGATCAAAATAATTTTTAAATACGGAGCATCAATTGAGAATAACTTTTAATTCATTTACAGTCTCTTAAGAAAAAAATACCGACGAAATCATTAGACTTCAGGGTGTTTATAAACAGTGGACTCCGAGAGACACACAAGGAAAACAGGACTAGAGTACTGACATCAGATACTGATAACTCTGCAACAAATGAGACGGATTCCACAGCAGCCCAGCGTTGTATCGTTTGTGAAGACCTTAGTCAGCCAGTCCAGATACTTGAAGAGAAGCAAGGCCTTCTGACTGACCTCATTGTGGCTATTCTAGAGGACAGCAAAAGGAAATCCTTTCATATTCCGTCAACTCCCCAACCGACAAGAAACGAATACCATTATAAAGAAGGCATAGTTGTTGGAAACTCAAAACTACCCGTGAAGAGGAAGCGACTTACATCGCCAGGGGAAACTACAGAGAAACCAGTTCCGCTGAATAACGAAGCAGTCAACGTTAATGCAACAAGGATGAGTGAAGTTTTATTACCTGGTACGTCAATTAAACCTACCAACTCACTGAACACTACTAAAGGAAAGCCAGAACGAAACTCAAATCCTATTAGAAACCACAAGAAGGACTTGTCATTAATTCTGGAAGGGTATGCCGTCACTCCATTCCATCACAAAGCCAACTCATTAAGGGAGGTCATTCAACATCCAGTTTATGGAAGCGAACATGACAGCTCTATGTACAGCACATTTAAAAAGGGCAATAACTGTGAAGGTTCCCAGACCAAAACCAGTGCGTCATCCAAAAATTTTAACACTAACGCAGATGACGTAGTCTACCAGAATATAATTCCTCCTGATGTCGAAGCTCCGTCAGCGAATCAGACCACCAAGTTACCAAGCAAGCATCTTGACCGCAAACGAAATGTCATCATAAATGGCACTACTTAGTCAACTTCTTTTATTATATAGGAAAGAGAAGTCCATGACTTGAATCTGTTCCGAACATATTCAAATGCCGTCCTTTAAGATGGAGAATACGTTACCGTACACAAAACCTTCCGTGTAGGGTAGGCAATTGCTTCTTTTAAGCTGTCATCACCATGGCCTCTTAAAATCATTCTAGTAAATGAAGTGCTGGCTTCACGCCTTATAGAACGGAGATTGGCTTTCCGTAATCCATGCGGAGATGTGTGTTTTCAGCCGGAATACGAACTGGATGAAAGAAACAAAATGAGGGAGCTGAGGACCGAACTGAAGAGGAGGAATGAAGTGGGGAAAATGGCTCCAAATACGGGACAATAAAATCATAGTGATGAAGAGGTCATTCCTCAGAGCTGGCCCCTGTCGAGAAGACGGACGATAGACGGCATGAACTCAAATGTACAGAGCATAGTTAAAAAGTATGAGTGAGCTATGGATGTTTGTTGATGAACAAGCACCAGATATAATTGCCCTGGCAGAAACGTTGCTCTCAGAAGATATTCGAGAACACGAAGTATCCCTCTGTGGTTATTAACTCTTTAGAAAATACAGGAGAAGCCGCGGAGGAGTAATCGCTGTTGATGTTAGCTCTAATATAAATGCGATTTCCTAGCTCATACCGTGACAGCAGAAGTTGAAGTTTTTATCTTTAACTCTTACAACTAAGTACCCCCTGGCAACTGACATTCACAGCTGCATACCATCTCCCCAACCGGAATGTTGAACGTGATATCGTTCTCCTAACGGAGCTGACCAAGACTTGCTTGAACAAATATGTCCTTATCATTGTAGACTTTACGCTCCTTCTATCGACTGGGAAACTTGGAATGTTTTGGGTTCAACGGATACATTTGGCCATCATTTTCTTGAGATGGGAACCGAAATATTACTCTTCCAGAATGTAGCGTTCGGGACACGGGTTAGAGAAGGACAACTTTCGAATGGTCTTGACCTCGTGTTCCCCCGACACGAGGATACTCTGCTGAATTAACAAGATCTACCGCAAATGGGTGCTAGCGACAACATTGAACTGCTCATTGGGTATTCCATGTTCTCACAGCCTGACTTACTTAAACAACTGGAAACAAACATCTGGAAGGGAGTTTATTTCAGCATTCGCATGCAAATTTCCCCAAAACTGTGAAAACCCATATTACGGGGAACTGTGGACGAATGCTGGAGAACGTTCAGCTCGTTTCTCAAAAGAATTATTCATCTTCCTTGTCCACTCAAACGAAATAAAACAATAAATCGTCCGTTTTGGATAAACCGTGAACTGCAGATTACCTTTAAAAGAAGAAATAAGATGTGGAAGTGGTTTCGACTGACGGGGATTGTCGAACACTTTCAGGAATATAAACTACAACGGGGTGTCTGTAAGCACGAAGAAAACCGACTGCAGAACTCTTTGGAGCATCCCAAGATCCTATACGGGTACATACGCAATAACCAAAGAAATTATGACCCGATTCCAGCGCTGTGGCCCCAAAACGGAGTACTGGAAACGGATGACCAAACGAAAGCCTCAATGCACTCTAGCTTCTTTCAGTTGGTATTCATTCATGAAATAAATCCTCATCCGCTCTCCTACCTAAAGTATCTACAACATTCGGAAAAATTTGCATTAGAAAATAATCTTTACTTCTCACCCACATTGGTAAGGATAGAATTACTCGAACTGAAGCCTGCCAAGTCACCGGGTCCAGACAGAATTCATCCGCATGCCCTTCAAGAATAAGCCGATGTACTGTGCGAGCTTGTTTCGACGATATTCAAAAAATCCATGGAAGAAGGCGAACTACTGCAGGAATGGAAAAATACTCTTATCTCCCCGATCCACTAAGGAGAGTCCAAGCTGGAGTCGGAAAATTAACGTCCCATTAGTTTAACTTGCATTTTGTGCAAGTTTTTGGAATAACTTATTAAGAGACACTTAATGAAGTACCTGGAGCAGAATATCATATTGTGTGTTGCCAAACATGGCTTTCGCTCTAGTCACTCATGTCTTACGGGTGGTCTTTACTCGCAGGAAAAAATGAACAAAGACATAGAACAAGGCCGTCCAGTTGATGTAATTTTCTTCGACTTCAAGAAGTCGTTTGATAGTGAACCTCATCGGCGACTTTTGCATAAAATTGGGCAATGTGGTTTCCAGGGTAACGTTTTGAAATCGATCAAAATTATTCTGTCATGCAGACTGCAAAAAGCAGTTGTTGGCATCACGGAATCTGAGTGGGTTCCAGTAGAAAAATTCCTATTGATTGGAAACTGGCACATATAACTTCCTTGTACAAAAGCGGTAGCCGGGCGTCAGTGACAAACTACAGGCCCATAAGCTTGACATGCATCCTTGACAAGGTTAGGGAAAGGGTCATCAAGATTTGGGGAAATTGGGGAAATTCCTAGAGACTCATAATTTGTTATCAAACTGCCAACACGGGTTCCAAAATGGAAGATTCTGCACGACAAATTTGCTGCACTCTCTCCAGAGCTGAACCCAAGCACTTGAAGATAGACGTGCGGAGGCGATGTGAACCGCGCGTCTATCTTCCAGTTTTTGGGTCCGGCTCTGGAGAGATTGCAGCGAATTTTTCGTGCAGAATCTTCCATTTTGGAACCCGTGTTGGCAGTTTGATAACAAATTATGAGTCTCTAGGAATTTCACCAATTCACTCTTGATGATCCTTTCCATAACCTTCCCTACCAGCACATGGCCCCGCCAGTAGAGGGGGCTGAGAGGGGCCAGAGGGGGCCAGAAAGGGGCCAATCAAATTCGACTTTCAGGCCATTTGTAAAATATGGTTTGGCTTCTTTTAAAGACTGGAATAGGTGTTAATTTTTGAATTTAAACCAATATAAGTAATATTTATAAGATAAAATACTGTTTAAGCCTAATTAAAGGGCACTTTGATGAACTGATTTTGGATGGTTTGTTTAAGTCAGCCATTTTAGACGCCATTTTTTTCTACTAAGCGCGTGCTGGCCTGCCGTGTTACTTGTACAACTGACCTGTTGTTCTCAAAGCTGCTGATACTAAGGTAGGTAATCCAGAGGCCTGGAGATATTTTTATAAGATAATTAGCCACCTTTTTCCCTTTTTAAATTTCATTTCTAGTTACGTATGCTCTAGTTAAATGTAAAATATCAACGGTTAATTTTTGTAGCTTACTAAATCTTATATATGCCCCTCATATCATTTTATATATTGTTTACTGCTATCCGTGCATAGTAACCATGAAGCGTAAATATTACGGAATAAAGAGGTGCACCGTGTATAAGAGGGTATTGCGTGCTATGCAGGCGTATCATGCTGCTACCGAAGTTGCAGATGGTCCTTTACCATCCTTTCTTTGTTATTTATAACTCTTTTCATAATGTTCCCCACGTTAACCAACATATTTCTTATTTTGTAGTGATATTTATTTTAATCCTTACTTTGTTATTTATAACTCTTTTCATAATGTTCCGCACGGTAACCAACATATTTCTTATTTTGTAGTGATATTTATTTTAATCCTTACGTTGTTATTTTTAACTCTTTTCATAATATTCCCCACGATTACCAACATATTTCTTATTTTGTAGGAACCACCACCGGATAACGCCAACCATGTGGACCAACATTGACAAGTTTATCCAACGCATGTACAGTTTTATTATTTTATTATAATAAACTACTTTGCGAATTTCATCTCCACATATCCTATTTCATGAGTGAGTGGGTACTTTGCAGGAATGGCTTGAATGGATCCAAAGGAAGCCATATTAATTGTGTAAAATTGGGCCGTTAATAGAAAAATAATTAGGGGTATAACAGTAGTGGCCGATTATGATGGGGAAGGCTATTTGCGGTGGGCGGTCAGTATAAAGGTAAAGGGGCTGCTAATGCGAGAAAATCGTGGGGTCCCGCTGCGCAAATTTTTCCAGTGAGGGGGCCACACCATCCAATTTGCCCCGCCTGGCCCCGCCAGTTAGCCCCACCTGGCCCCTTTATAGCCCCGCCTGGCCCCCTGGGCCAGAGGGGGCTAAGAGGGGCTGGTGCTGGTAGGGTTGTCAAGGATGCATGGCAAGCTTATGGGTCTCGCCTTCATCGACGTTCAAAAGGACTTTGACACTGTGCCGCACCAAAGGCTGTTATACAAGCGAAAAAAGAATTGGAATCAGAGGTAACCTCCTCAAGTGGATCGCAAACTTCCTTGTGGGTCGGTGCCAGGTTGTGTGCATCTGCCAAGAGGGGTCAAGTTCTGCTGCAGTCGAGACTGGGGTTCCACAGGGTTCAGTATTAGGGCCAATATTGTTCCTAATATACGTGGACGATTGTGTCAGGTATCTGGACTTTGAAGCAGCAATGTTTGCCGATGACATTAAAATCTGGAATATAATCTAGAGCCCTGCCGATGAGGATAAACTACAGATCAACTTAACTCGGTTGGAGGAGTGGTCGAATCATTGGCTTTTGCGGGTCAATGTCGATAAGTGAACAATGCTTCGCTTAGGCCACCCATCCGGATCTACCGACAGTAGAAGCTACTTTCTCAACGATGAAAACCTTACAAGACATGGAAAACCCAAAAGGGCCTTGGTGTGCTGATGAAAACCACCTTAAAACCACCCTCTCATTGCTCAAAAGTGGTGAAAGAGCGCAATGGCTGTGTTGCATGCCATCAGACGAGCTTTTTTTGATTTCAATGAAGACATCTTCGCTACGACTTTTGGAACATTCGTTAGGCCACATTTGAAATATGCTGTAGAAGTCTGGAAAACCCTGGACAGTTCAAGATCAGAACTGTCTTGAAAGAGTACAGAGGAGGAGCCACCAAAATGGTTAGGAGTCAAAGCTCCTTCCATATCCAACCCGCCTAAAGAATCTTAATCTGTTCCCTTTAAATCATAGGCAAATGCGTGAGGGTCTCCTACAGACATTCCACATTGTGAAAGGATTGGATTGTTGCCTGGAATTCTCGGACTTCTTTGAATTTGCTGCCACGACCCATCTCCGAGGTCACGCATTGAAACTGCGCGTCCAGCAGTCGATAATGGATGTGTGCAAGTTCTCCTTCTCTGTCAGAGTGGTCAAACCTTGGAACGCCCTCCCTTGAAGACGTTGTGATGTCACCATCAATGGGAAAGCTTTAAAAGGAATCTTGGCAGTTTTATGTTCCAAAACGAGCCAGAGAGGAGAAATTTATCTTAACCCTCGACAGTTACGCACCACTTGTCATATTTTATGATCGCCTTTGAAATTTTGCAACCCACATGGTTTCTCTGTATACCGCACCTAATTTCACGTCCAAAATAGGATACTCAAAGGCACATGCCTATTTTTCTCAATAAATTGAATAAAAAAGGGATAAAGCTACAAATCAGGGCAGCTTTGGCCGTACTTCTATCGGTATGAGGTGAGAGATCTAAATAATTAGTGTAGCTTAAACCTAAGTCCTTGATGATGGAACATTCAGTCATAGGCGTGCCTTGAAAAAATAACTGCTTGTGGTAGTCTGTCAAGCCCGAAGCACATGAAACGACACTTAGAAGGTGAGAATTCCACTTGCAACGTTGAGCTCAAAGCGAAAAGAGCAAGCAAATCTGCATGGATTTCTTCCAAGCATTGTTGGGCCGAAGAGTTGGAGAAGGAATATGTGCATTTAAGATCGCCCGCATAAATAAAAGATTGAGATTATTTAACTGCTGATGAAATATCATTAATGCAAATTAAAAAGAAAAGGGACCTAGAACGGTGCCGTGAAGTTCACCGCTTACAATAGGGGTCTCAGCTGAAAATGAGGACCCCACTAAGATCTTTTTTACGATAAGTTAGATAGGACGTAATTAAATCGGTAAGGGAACTACGAAGTCCTAAAATTTCGTACTTTAATATATACTTATATACATTATAATAATAATAATAATAATAATAATAATTATTATTATTATTATTATATACTTCATCAATGCTGTACTCTATCAAGCGGGCATTTAAAGTTTTCGATAAAGACTGCTTTTCTAAAGTCTTTGGTACGTTTGTTAGGCCCCATCTTGAATATGCGATCCAAGCCTGGCGACCGTGGACCCAACAGGACTACAAAATGCTCGAAAGGGTACAGCGACGAGCCACAAAATTAGTAAGAGGTCAAGGTGAACTGCCATATGAGATTCGCCTAAATAACCGACATCTCTATCCTCTGAGTTATAGGCAGTTGCGCGGAGACTTGATACAAACCTTCCGTATCGTGCGTGGCATGGATTGCGCCCTCCTATGTGATGACTTTTTCCAACTTGCTACTACGAATAATCTCCGAGGTCATCCATTCAAACTAAGTGTGCCCCAAGTAAGATTGGATGTGAGGAAGTATTTTTCACCAACCGTGTCTTGAAACCGTGGAATAACCTACCTGAGGCGATTGTAATGTCCCAGTCTGTTGATATATTTAAACATCGGCTTGACATACATATGTTACTGCACCAGGAAGATTATGTGACTACTTTACCTTAACAATATCCGTGTACCACGTAAATCTGCCTGCATTCACTCGACTGTAACTTTTTTAACATTGCTTATTATTCTTCCGACATTCTGTATCAAATATAGATTTCAAAGGCGTAAGCCTATTTTTCTCAAATACACTGAAATGAACTGAATTGGTCACCAACTACAGGAGGTAAATATTAATAATAATAATAATAGTTGTATTTAATACCGGTTTACAGGCATTGTCAGGTGAAATATTCAGTGGGTAGAGGCTGGCAGTGAAAAAAAACTCCTGAATATATATCATTATAAGTGTTTTTCCTATTCTCATGTTATTCAGGAGAAAAAACTGCCGCCTGTAAGGATGATAGCAATTCAGATCAGGGAAGGGCTAACACAATTGCAGTCTGTATGCAGTCTCTGTCTTTGCTAGGAACCGGGATTCTGCCTCAGGCAAGAAAGCATCCGTGTGCGGTCGCTCACTGTCTGCCGAAGAAGTCAACGGGTGCAGGCTGCAGAGACGGTGCCGTATCCCTCAAGATAACACCTGGGATCGAGTTCAGATGCCGCGCACTCCGTCGAACAGGAAAACAGATTCTACCGTATCGGCGCCCAGAATTCTTGGAAACTGTTCTGAATGCAAAAAACTAGTAATGGTAATCTTAAACAAAGAATAACTCCGTTGGACTTTTATATTATGGGGAAGTTTATTCCACATGGCCATGGCGTTTATCGAAAAGAACCGTCGATACTTAACTGTGCGAGCTAATGGAAGAAATAAAAAGACATTGCGATGACTGCTGCGCCGAGGATGGTCAAGCTGCCTCACAGTGATAAGGGGATTAAATGTACGATTATTCAAAAGCTTAAGGACTTGGGTATATAGATAACATCGACTCTCAAACCATCATCGCACTGTGCGAATATCGCAAAAAAGCTATGTGTATCTTAGGCGCAATCAGGAGGTCCTTCGTTAATTTTGACGGAGAGCTTTTTGGGCGCGTGTTTGGAAGATTTATCCGGCCAGTGTTGGAATATTACGTTCAGGCGTGGTGCCCTTGGACGAAACATGACTACGCTCTGCTGGAGAAAGTTCAACGGAGGGCAACGAAACTAGTCAGCGGATTGGAATGCCTACCCTATGAGGGCCGCCTAGAAAGACTTAAAAAGTTTTTTTCCTCTATTATAGGCAATACAGAGGGATATGATCTTTATCTTCAAACTGGTCAGAGGAGTTGATTGTGCTCTTCAGATGGCCAACTTTTTTGAATTGGCAAACATGACAAGTCTTCGAGGTCACCAATACAAACTGAAAAAGAAATCACGCCAAACTTGGAAGTGCGGGCCAACTTCTTTTCCCAACGGGTGATTGACGAATGGAACAAATTGCCAGCCTCAGTTGTTCAGGCTGAAAGCGTTGAAATGTTTAAAAAGAAGACTTGATGCATTTTTTTACTTGATGAACATATAATTAGTCGACAGCAATGATTGATATACTAAAACGACTATCGCCATGTAAAATTTGCTTGTTTTGCTAGCGTCTATCTGTAAATAGGGTTTTCAAAGGCTCTGCCTATCTCCCTTATATATACTGAAATATACTGAATTATATATATATATATATTGCTAATAGAAGCGCATAGCGACGTGTAGCATATGTTGATAATGTGGAACTGACACAAAGACAAGGGGAGACCGGAATGGCCATTTCTGGCTTATTAGCCGTCATCAGCCAGTCATACCCAATCCCAAGTGTATATATATATATATATATATATGATAGCATGGGGCTCACCGATCGGCTTAAGGAACATGTATGTTCCGTTGTGCCCCTGGAGCTCTGACGAGAGCTCGCAGGCAGGTCGCATATCGACGTGTAGCATATGTTGATAATGTGGAACCGACAAAGACAAGGGAGATCGGAATGGCCATTTCTGGCTTAATAGCTGTCATCAGCCAGTCATACCCCATCCCAAGTGTGGCACACCTGGGATTCGATATATATATATATATATATATATATATATATATATATATTGCTAATAGAAGCGAAGATGCGCGTACCCGGAAAATAATGAGAAGAAGAGGCGATCACGGGAACCATGGTTTTATTGTCCAGACGTTTCAAAATCAAACAAGATTTCATCGTCGGAGGTAAATATTGTACCGCGCCTCACAGTATTTATAGGTGGTAACATTTCGGCTAATACGGGATTACTAAGGTTTTTGAATTTGCGTAGAGGAGGGGCCGGGTTGGGGGTGGAGATCCTCAGTCATCATGCTGCTTGATGAGCTGGTTGGTGTTTCATCCTTGGCGATCATCCTTTGCCTGTTCACTGAGTCCGTGGTGGACTGGGGGAGGGCGGGTGATGGCTTGTTCTCAATCTAGTCGGTGGGCGGCGTTCGCACGTTGGCAGTGAGTCGTCAGTACCATCATCGACCAACGCTGCCGCCCCAGGCTGTTTATCTTGGTTGCGATCGCACCTTCGTGTGCATTCGCACCTGCCGGATAAGTGGTTTGAGCTGGCCGAGGCGATAACCGTTCCCTTCGTCGGGTCTGGGTTGTGTTGCGATTGCGTGCGTGTCCGCCATGGACTCACCCATGTTTGGATGCCCGTTAGGCCCATGTTCACGTTGGCTCTTTCGATCATTGATCTGCGTCGGGAGGGCTTGGTAGAAATACATAGGAAGCGTCACACAACGATTGATGGAGGTTGTTCCGTGTGCCAAGCCTCGATGGTTTCCCCTGCCACGCGGTCACTTCCCCGACCAAGAATTTCAGCATTCTGGAAGGCGAACGTGTGTCCAGAGTCTGCGCAATGGTCCGCCACCAAAGATAGCGGGTCCATTCTTCTTACCGCCCTCATGTGTTCTGAAACCCGGGTTTGTAGACGTTTCCCGGTTTCTCCGCTTCGGCGCCCGAGCCTCGAACTCGCGACCTTGTTGGGCAGAAGTCCAACAGCTTTACCCACTGAGCCACAAGCTCGTTGTCTTGCCGATTTTGATCGGGAATATTGACAATGGTAATGGGGTGCTCACCGATCGGTTACAGGACTCACTCGTCCCGTTGTGCCTTGGGGCTTAATCTCAAGCCCGCCAGCGGCCGTAAGGCAGCTAAGTATATAGGCAGAATAACATAACCGACAAAGACAAAGGGGAGACTGGAATGGCCATTTCTGGCTTATTAGCCGTCATCAGCCAGCCATACCCCAAACCCAGGCGCTGCGGCGCCGAGCCTCGAACTCGCGACCTCTTTGGGCAGCAGTCCAACGCTCTACCCACTGCGCCACGAGCTCGTTGTCTTGCTGATTTCGATCAGGGAATATTGACAATGGTAATGGGGCGCTCACCGATCACCGATGAGTCTGGCTAAATGGTTGTTCCAACTGCCCGAGGTCCTCTCACCTCGGGCGCAGCCACAACGGTCACTTCGGCTACTTGAGTTCCTGGAATGGCTCAGGGGATGCGACTCACCGCAGACGAGGTCATGGTGTCATTTTTATGTCACCTCTCTCTTCACTTCAATCCCGCATGACTTAGCGAGTCAAAACGGTAAGCGAATTGCTTGCGAGGCAGTACGATAACGTAGGCGAGTTGGTGAAGCGGGGGCATTTTGTCCAACTCTTAAATTTCTGTCTGAAGACGTACTTCGCCTTCGAGGGGACCATGTACGAGCAGATCAAAGGGACGCCAATGGGATCACCGTTCTTGGGCTTCATCGCTGAGACAGTTCTCCAAAAGCTTGAGACTCTGGTTTTCGCAAACTACAGGCCAACGTTTTGGACTCGATATTTCGACGATACCTTCGTCATCATCAACCGAGAAATGATCGAAGAGTCCCATAGCGTCATGATTTCCATCTTCCCGGACATCAAATTCACAAAAGAGGCCGAAATGAACAACTAACTACAGTTCCTTGACGTTCTTGTCCATCGAAAATCCGACGGGCGCATAAAAACTATGGTTTATAGGAAGGCGACCAACACACGCCAAATCTTAAGTTACCAGGGTAAGCACACGTTGAGCCACGAACGCAGCTGTGTGTGAACTCTCTACGACATTTCAACCGTCGATTTCAACGAGATCCACCGTATGCTTCACACCAGGTGGTGCAGGGACGGTGACTTGCACGTGATTTAGTTTAAAATGATAGTATACTTGCGCTGCATCTACCGAACTCTCTTCTCCTCCCCATCT
>WEDG01005254.1:0-36138 GCA_017591395.1 Schistocephalus solidus
TAAGCGGATGAAGCTTTTATATATATATATATGATTTATGTATATATATATGATTTATTTATATATATATATATATATTTATGATAGTTTGGGGCTCACCGATCTGCTTAAGGAACATTTATGTTCCGTTGTGCTCTGGAACTCAGACTAGAGCCCTCACAGGCGGTCGCATAGCGACGTGTAGCATTTGTTGATAATGTGGAACCGACAAAGACAAGGGAGACCGGAATGGCCATTTCTGGCTTATTAGCCGTCATCAGCCAGTCATACCCAATACCAAGTGTGGCACACCTGTGATTCGAACCCGCGACCTTTGGTAATTGAGTCGAACGCTCTACCATTGAGCCACGGGCTCGTTGCTTTGTCGGTTGCGATCGGGACTATGATGATAGTGTGTGGCTCACCGATCTGCTTTAAGGAACATTTATGTTCCGTTGTGCCCTGGAACTCAGACTAGAGCCCTCACAGGTGGTCGCATAGCGACCTGTAGCATTTGTTGATAATTTGGAACCGACAAAGACAAGGGAGACCGGAATGGCCATTTTTGGCTTATTAGCCGTCATCAGCCAGTCATACCCAATCCAAAGTGTGGCACACCTGGGATTCGAACCCTCGACCTTTGGAAATTGAGTCAAACGCTCTACCATTTAGCCACGGGCTCGTTGCTTTGTCGGTTGCGATCGATCAAATATGATGATAGTGTGTGGCTCACCGATCTGCTTAAGGAACAATTATGTTCCGTTTTGCCCTGAACTCAGACTAGAGTTCTCACAGGCGGTCGCATAGCGACGTGTAGCATTTGTTGATAATGTGGAACCGACAAAGACAAGGGAGACCGGAATGGCCATTTCTGGCTTATTAGCCGTCATCAGCCAGTCATACCCAATCCCAAGTGTGGCACACCTGTGATTCGAACCCGCGACCTTTGGTAATTGAGTCGAACGCTCTACCATTGAGCCACGGGCTCGTTGCTTTGTCGGTTGCGATCGGGAATATGATGATAGTGTGTGGCTCACCGATCTGCTTAAGGAACATTTATGTTCTGTTGTGCCCTGGAACTCAGACTAGAGCACTCACAGGCGGTCGCATAGGGACGTGTAGCATATGTTGTTAATGTTGACTCAATTACCAAAGTTCGCAGGTTCGAATATATATATATATATATATATATTAAAAAACTGAGGTAGTATATATATATATGAAAAGAGGAAGGGTTTCTTCGGAAAATGCGAGTTGTACTCGTGAATTTTCGAGCTGGTCATACCAACCCGTCGTCAAACAAAATAAATAAAAGTGAGTGTTAGAATATCGCCCTAGACAGGCTGGCGTGACAGGGCCGACAGACCATTGGCTTGTATAAGTTGAATCATGTTGGATTGTGAGCTAGGTGAAGGGGGAGGCGGAACAACTGTGGTTCCTGGTGCTGCAGGGGGAGGGTGGATGGTGGATCATTTGGATTCCGGGTGGCTGGGTTGCCAGTTTATTGATGTGGCATTTAGACGGGGGCGGTTAGTCGTAATCGTTGACCCTCATAATGTATGTCCAGGTTAACATGGCGGTTGATACCGCCCGCACAGGAGTACCAGGCCTCGAGGAATTCTCTCGCTCCTTTTATGTTGGCCATGGTGACGACCTCAGTTTTCTCCCAATTGAATCGATGATCGCACTCGAGTGCGTGCGCAAAGACGAGGGACAAAGGGTCTCGGCAGCGGACAGCTAGTTTGTGCTCATTAATGCGGGTGCCCAGGCGTCGACCCGTATGCCCAATATAAACACAAGAGCAATTTGCGCACGGGATGCGATAAATTACGTTGGTTTGTTGATTTTTGGGGATGGTATCATTTATTCGGGATGGTGTGTTGCGTAGTGAGGATGCTGGCTTGTGAGCGATGTGTATACCAAGGCGATTCAACTGCAATTCACTGAAATCAGATGAAAATATTGTCGTCGTTCCTGCTGACAAAGGTGGTGCTACTGTTATCATGGATAAATATGACTACGTTAATAAGGCGAACAACATCTTCAGTGATATTGAGGCCTACACTCTTCTTGCCGAAGACCCGACAAAAAAGCAAGCCGCAGCCATCAAGAAAAAGTCCAATGAGCTCGCTCGCCTGAAAGTCATAAGCTCAGCTGACTCAAAGTTTATGACCCTCGGAGACCCCCGTATCGCACGCGCATACGGTCTACCGAAAGTGCACAAACCGGATGTCCCACTGAAGATTATAGTGCCACTGATCGGATCACCTACGTACAACATAGCTAAGTGGTTGTACAGGCACCTGAAGCAGCTAACGCATGGATCCGAATACAGCATTAACAACTATCAAGCATTCCTCCAAAATGATCAAAGGCCTCAAAGTAAGTACTGATGAATTCCTCTTGTTTTTCGACGTCGTTGCCTTGTTTTCTTCCATACCGCATGACTTGGCAATTGAATGCGTTTCTCAACGCCTACAGAACAATCCCGTTGAAATTCCAACGCAGCATGTTATAGAACTGCTCAAACTCTGCCTTAGGAACTGTCAATTCGACAAAAGAGCACCCCAATGGGCTCGCCAATATCAGGACTACTCGCTGAATTGGTTTTGCAATGACTAGAAGAAGACGTTTTCCAAACTCTCAAGCCCAAAATCTGGCTTCGATATGTAGATGACACCTTTGTCGTAAGAAAGGACTGCGAAGTTGAGCAACTGCATCAGAGGCTGAATGGTGTTTTCCCAAACATACAGTTCACTCGTGAAGAGGCAGTAAGAGACAGCCTGCCATTTCTGGACGTTAGAATCCAAAAGCTACTTGATGGTAGTCTCGCAACAAGCGTTTATAGGAAAGGATCTAATGCTGAGATTATCCTTAACTATGAAAGCAACCACCCAGCAGCTCACAAAAGAAGCTGCGTCCGAACTCTGTTTCACCGGGCATACAGTTACTTCAACAGTGATGATATCCTTAAAAAAGAGCTTGCTTACCTATATCGGTTGTTTTGGTGTAACGGGTATCCGGTTAGTTTTGTAAAGAACTGCCTCAGGCACCAGGCACAACCGCAAGGCCCCACCCCAAACGGAGAAATTGTGGCACGAAAATTCTACTTCCTGCCTTATATGAAGGGGGCCTCTGAGGTAATCGCTCGGCAGTTGAATCACCTTGGTATACACGTCGCTCACAAGCCAGCATCCTCACTACGCACCACACCATCCCGAATAAATGATACCATCCCCCAAAAATCAACAAACCAACGTAATTTATCGCATCCCGTGCGCAAATTGCTCTTGTGTTTATATTGGGCATACGGGTCGACGCCTGGGCACCCACATTAATGAGCACAAACTAGCTGTCCACTGCCGAGACCCTTTGTCCCTCGTCTTTGCGCACGCACTCGAGTGCGATCATCGATTCAATAGGGAGAAAACTGAGGTCGTCACCATGGCCAACATAAAAGGAGCGAGAGAATTCCTCGAGGCCTGGTACTCCTGTGCGGGCGGTATCAACCGCCATGTTAACCTGGACATACATTATGAGGGTCAACGATTACGACTAACCGCCCCCGTCTAAATGCCACATCAATAAACTGGCAACCCAGCCACCCGGAATCCAAATGATCCACCATCCACCCTCCCCCTGCAGCACCAGGAACCACAGTTGTTCCGCCTCCCCCTTCACCTAGCTCACAATCCAACATGATTCAACTTATACAAGCCAATGGTCTGTCGGCCCTGTCACGCCAGCCTGTCTAGGGCGATATTCTAGCACTCACTTTTATTTATTTTGTTTGACGACGGGTTGGTGTGACCAGCTCGAAAATTCACGAGTTCAACTCGCATTTTCCGAAGCACCCCTTCCTCTTTTCATTATATCAGCTCGGAATGCATACTATCTCTTATATATATATATATATATATATATATATATATATATATATATATATATATATATATATATATATATAGGCTCACATAACCTATACCTACCTCTCCTTTACTTAGGCTTCCAACAATTTTAAAAGCATCGGTAAACACATGAGTGCTATAAGATGCCTCCCTCGAAGCATACTGCTGATTTATTTATCCAGTCGTGTTTTTACCGCAAAATTTATGGTGTCAGCCAATGATTTAACTTGCTTCGGGAATTTGTAGTAAGAGTTTTAAATATCAGTTATCCTAAGCTGCTCTTCTTTGCCGCCAAGTATACTTTCTTCTTTCTACTCTAAGTTCTTTATCTTTATGAAGAGATTTAACAGCCTAAATGATTCATTTGCCAGCCAGTTTTTTTCGGACTTGTTTTTTTTCAATTTCCACTTATCCTCTGCCAAAAAAGACCGCATTTTAAATGGCTCACTATGTAGCATAGGCCGCTGACCATCTCTGAATTAGATGCATTAAATCAAAGTCCCTATTTCCTTTAAAGGATTCAAATCATCGTGGCTGGATAGGATATTTCAGCATGCATATGCGCAACACATGTATTAACCTGTTCAACATCGATTACAGTCCTTTAAGTTTTTCATTCTCCTTTTATCCGTGCCATAGTTCGCATGTGTCATGCGGGTTCTTTTGATAATGGTCGCGTCATTTTGTAACTGTCGGACTCTACGGTGATCGTCGCTTTCAAATTATGCCTCCGGTGCTTAATTTTGATCTACTACCTTGAAAGTGGTTGCGTCAAAGTCGGTTCACTTTTGATCATGCCTGCTGTCCAACGTGTACTTATTTTTCATTGGTTTTTCCTTCTTGTCCCTAGCCCAACCTGTCAGAAGAATTAACTATCATAACTATGGTTTAGCGTGGCACCTTGCTAGTCATGTCAATATTTCCGTCGTCAAATCTTTATCTGATTCCGTTCCTTGTAATTTACTTATGTCATTTGAAGTGTTTATCGCTGAAAGTGCAGATAATTTCAAAATCAAAGCCTCCTCTCTCATGTTGGTTTATTATCCCCATGTATTCCTATTAATATTGAAATTGAAGAAGTAATTAGCATTCTGTAGGCGTTTAATGTATAGTATTATTAATTATGAAAGTATCTACTGAGCAGTTGAGCGACCCACCGTTTGCCAACTAAAAAAAGACAGGAGTCAGGGCCCTTAGATAAAATGACTACCCGCCATGTTAAATTGCTTTGCAATCACTTTTCATATTGATCCGGAAACACGATTAAACAATTCAGCACAATTAAGAGGAAGAAAGCTATTCACTCATCAAAATCATGGCTTTATTCATCTGAGCTTTCGAACTCCATCGTTAGAGATAAAGAGCGACAACAAAACAAGCAACCGGAGCCAATTACTTATTAATAATGCAAATCCAGAGGTGACGGCGTATGGCTCGGTATGCTGACGCGAGATAGATAAATCGATTGACGATGTCCTCATGGAAGGCGCAGGCTTCAAATAAATCCTGGCTTGCTATTTTTCTGGCATTGGTGATTATCTACGTGGCTGCGAAGTTAACATCCTGATCCATTTTGTAGGTCAAGGGTAGCTCATTATGACAATCTGTCACTCCGCCTTACAACCAGCTTATCTTCTTATATGCGCGATCCAAGCATGTACCTAGTCTGTCCTATGTAACGATGAGGAACTTTTAGTCCTCAGGTGCGATACACTACACCCAAATGCTCACTAGACTTTAATCGGTCCTTGATTTTCATGACCCTACGGTGCACGGTAGTATTGGGCAGTTGTGCGACTCCAACACCTAGTCCTGCAGCAACGCGTTCGGTTGCCTCCGGCACGACCTTGATGTATAGCAGCGCATGTCATACTGTATGGGCTAAGTTTGGTTGGGTCCTCTGAGGGTGATAATGTAGGCATCAGCTTATGCACGCCGTTTAGTAGCCGTTCCGAATAAACTTATTCCGGATATATCAGGTCACACTTGCTTTTTCTACTGGGTTGCTGTGGTGAGGCTGGATTCGTTTGAGCAGCGTTCCCATGCAGCTTCATTTGTAAACCCCCGGAAAGTTGATGGGAAAATTCAGAAACGACGTTGTGTTCGTCGCCTTTCAATATATATTTATTTCTTGTTCACCGTTGGAACTTCGCCTGACAGACTTATCGAGGAACGACAGCTGCTGCTCTTTCTCTTCGTCCGTCGGGTTATCGTGATCATGGAAGTTCGGCAGCATGTTTCTCTTGATAATAACAAATGTGGCCTCCACGTAACGGTGCTATAAGATCTGTGGCTTTCGAGTGAAGGTAATATTTTCTACCTCTTGTGGGACCAATTCTGCCTCTTAACCGGATTTTGGGCAGTCCATTGGAGTTCCCTGATTTGCTCATACGTTTCTCCGGTAAAGAAGAAGTATGTGGTTTGACAAAATTCGAACAGCCTCATGAGATTTTCAAGTGTGAGTGAACTCTGGTTTCGGCGTATGACTCCTCAAGTTTCCTGTGCAAAACTTCTTGTGCTAAACTCGTCGGGATGAATGTGAATAAGGACGTCATGTCAAAAGAGACCATCACCTCGTCCGATTGAATCCGCCGCCCTTGGTGGTCTAGCAGGAATTGGGAGGCTGAATGAACTGAGGCATGGCCCGGCCCGAGAGGGCTGTAAGAGTTTTGCATTATGTTCTTGGCGTAGGTCACCCTGTAAAAGCAAACTACCTCCTGTTTTTTGCTTTCGGAGGACCGATAAACTTGTTGAAATCTCAACTACATGCCCCGCCCTTTGGAGGAAGATTAGCCAGACAAAATGGCAAATCCAATGTTTGGGATTTCAAAAAATGGGCCAGTCCATCCACGTCCCCCAAAGCACATAAAGGGGTTGTTTGCTCGTAGGGCTGACTTGCCCCACACAAAGAGAGCACTTATACCACCTGTACTACAAATATTTTACCGTGTTATTGATAAATTGTGCTAAAAATGCGAGGTTGAGACTTCTGCTGGCCAAATTACCAGCATAAGTAGCTAAAAAGGAAAATCGGTATGATAATTATATAAGTTCCTTTTCTGGATAAGTGCTGTGACACGCTTTCGTTTGGAACCGAGCCACCAACATTATGGAGACACTGGAGTTTGCATGAAAATCCAGTCCTGTCAAGAAGGTTAATCGGTGCGTTGGGTAACTGCTGAGAGATAGGCCTTTGGAGATATTTAATTAATTTAACTAGCACCTGTCAGGTATTATTCGTTTTAATGAGAACCTTCATTAACTAATCTTTCAAAATTGTAATAGGCTTCAAATATTCGAAGTGTTCCTGCTTCAAAAATGTGTTCTTCATAACCTACTTTATCTGCCATTCATACATTATTAATTGAAGCCATATTTTCAGAAAAGTTCCGACGGGATTGGAGTACCTTACTTTAGAATTTCCAGGTTTTGTCGGTTGTAAAAATTAAATATAATGCACGAGATAGGGTGTATAAATTAAAACCTCCAGACTGTATATCCGACGGCTACAGTAGCGACCTATCCTCACAAGCTGAAAACACATTTCCTGCTTAAGAGGTGGTTTAGATGTCAACCAGGATAATTCTGAATTTTAAGGAAGCTCACGAAACCTCGAAAGCGCATCTGTCTCAATCTGTAGGCCAAATACGTTTGCCTGCTTTTGACAACTTGCAGTAATGCGCGAAAACACACATTTACTTGTGATTTCCTAGACTGATTCAGATAATCGCCCAACTGAATCTATGCAAAATAAACAGTAATTTTGATATGTTTCCCTCCTCCAATTGGCAGAAATAAAAGAAATTTAATGTTGGCAAAAGAAAATAAATTGGGGACAGTCCTCTCTTCTGGTAGACTATTTTGATCATTTTACATGGAAACGAACTCTACAGAAAACAGTAGTATAGTGGTAAAATGTACCAAAATATGAGGAGCGTTTACCTAAGTTTATCTTTATGTGACGCTATTATTCAGCGAGATCGATTGCATACAAAGAAAATTAGGATTGTCTTCTGTGTAATATTAATACTTGCGCATATACCTAGGGCCTTGCTATCATACCTTGCAGTTAGTTCAACTTTGTATCGACTAGACGAAGCTTAAAATGGACGTTTTAAGAGGTTCTCGGTGGATTCTTTTACATTAGATTGTTTTAAACGGATTGCAATCAAAACAAGAACACTGGACACGAATATGTAGGGTAACTGTTAGCCACAGTGGAGATAGATTTTTTATTATCCTCTGCAGTAGTCCGATAGTCTTCCTTGTAAAATTCAAATGAATAATGACGTTTTCTTTTAAAAACGGTCGTACATTACAAGGCCCTCGGAAGGCATAACTCGATCAGGCATGTTTTATTAAACGCAAAATAAAGTAAAGCTCTCAAATGAGAAATATTTAACCACAAAGGACCACGTCCATCACACTCTCGCGTGAGTACAGCTATCTTATTCTGAAGGGACTTTCGTAGAACGCCAGAAAATATGAATAGTAAGCTGATTTAAATTTAGAAAAGGACCTTTCTGACTCGGTTGCCGATACCAGTCAGTGCTGCGCCGACTCCAGGTGCTTGTTTACCCGAGCTAGTTAATCATGAAACCAGGTTTTCACTGATGGTAGCTTGCGATTATTCATGGTTATGGCCGTGCGACGACCGGCGTTTTTTAAGCGCAAGATTTGCCAGAAAGGTGCATTTTCGTCCTGTAATCGGGATAGATCAGTGCATTCCTTTCCCAAAGGATTTTTGTCTGTATTTTTACGCAGGTTGACCAATTAAAACTCCTCCTGAATGCTTGCTGGTAAGCGTTAGTTACTTTCTTCAGGGTTTTATGCATTTTCGTTAGCATTGAAAGCGGCCTGCAGAGCGATGGTAATTTATAACCTGAATTAACACAAAAGGAAATACTCACATTCGTGTACGTAGGAGGAAAGATTAAAATTACTGAGGCAAAAAAGCTAATTTCTACAGAATTCGTTTTACTACAGTAGACATGCTATCTCATGAAATGTTAACCAAATTCCTTAAATTTGTTTTCGATTCGAAAAATACCCTAGTTCTTATGTTAATTAGCACAATCCCAAGATATTTCAGACAAAACAGGATGCCAGTTTTTGAACGGGCTTCCTTCCGGTTGCCTGCTGGTAACGCACTAAGTACAAAATACCTACTCAGGAAGTATAACGTTTCTTCCTAGATTTTCAAAGGCCCTTGCAACTGAAAATAAACCTTATTGAAAAGACATATAAAAGTATTCTTTGGTATAAAATTGCATCCTCGTCAAAAAAATAATTGAAGAAAGTGAACCTTGCGGTTTTAAAAAAACGTTTTTAATTAAAGGATTTTAAAACCGTGAAAGGTCCATTCAAAAATCATGTTATCTATCCATTTACTTATGCTTCCTATACAGTATACAACGTGGACCACGACATTGCAACATTTTTATGAGATATGTTTGCTTAGTCAGGATATATATATATATATATATATATATATATAACATGTAGTTTTGAAACCCTGATAAGAAGTGTAACAGCAGGTTATTTTCCAAAGTGAACTAGAATTTAAAAACGTTTTGAAGCCAATAAAGTGCTTTTGATCAAGTATAAATTTGAAGTTGACATAATTGTATGCCAAACCAGTACAATAATAACTGTTTTAGTACATTTCTTAAAAAATATATTGGAATCTATGAAGACATTGAAAGTGGGAAAACCGAAACATCGTATATAGTCATTGTTTACACAGTCAAGTTATGACAGGTCAACGGATTGAGGCTCATTCATAAGCCAACATGCTGAATTGATGGAGATATTTTAGCGTTATACTGCAATATAATTTAGTTTATAACCCTGCTTAAGTAGTTCTTTCGAACCGAGATCATATTTCAGAATTTCGGTACAAATATCATAATATCGTACATTCATTACTATCTAAGTGCCCCAGAGCCTTATAATCTGTTTAAAGAGCAGTGATAATTTATTATTCATGTACATAACCAATGTGGCGTACGAACGCCAATATGCTGATATTTTATTGTATAGTAACTTCCAGGTTACTGCATTTGTCTTTTGCCAATGCAAATAATATCAGCTTAAAATGCTTAAACATTAATGTTTATTACTTACCATTTCCTTTTCTTATGATTTTAATTGCAAATTATGACAAATTATTAAAGAATATAAGTATCTGATCACACTGGACGCACAATCAGGTTTATTGCTAAGTAAAGAGCTACTAATTTATTTGCGGCAAACTTATATTCTGATGGTACGTTCTATTTATTACACACGAAATGTTGAGGAGGGATTGATAATCTATTTTTGGCTTAATTAAAGCTAGGTTTAGTCTACCCTGCGCCAGTTTCTTATAGTCATACTCTGAATTTACTTTGAAAATCACTTATAGATGTATAGAAAATGTGTACCTGTCAATATTCTGTCTTTATATCCAAAAGTGCCTGGCAAAACTGGCAGAAAGTTGTCTGAAATCTGCTCATCACTCGCTTTTACGATTGAAGAGACGCATTTCCTTAATGAACTCCTTTATGAAACAAACGTGAAAGCTCTGTGCAAATAGATAGAAGAGAAAAGCGTTCAAAATATCGTCTCGCCTAGTCATTGGCATTTGTGCCAGAGGGGACTCTACAGAAAGTTGATCCTGGCAAAATTAATCGTCCATGCCTTTTTAACTAGGTACAACATATGCGTAAATAAAATTACTCGAAGAAAACAATACACTATTTTGGATCAGTTAACAATTGCCAAAAACATAAAAAATTCATTGATGAACGCTTGCTAGTCCCTAAAGGAACTCAAGCATCCCGTTCTGCCTTGGGGTTTCACTCTCGAGTACCGCCAGCAGCCGCGTAGTAGTAAAGGTTCAACGGTTAGGAGGTTCAACTTCTGATCAACAGGTCACAGGCTCGAGCCTCGGGCGGGGCATCACCCGGGGTTAGGTAGGACTGACTGATGATGGCTACGTAGCCAGAAACGGCCATTTCAGTGCCCCTTGTCTTTGTAGGCATTGTTCATAAGCATCCACAATTTCTTTTAAGTTAACGATATGAACTAAAATATGAACTTAACATATGAACTAAATTAGTTAATTTTATGCTATCAGAAGATTCTTTAGAATTTCGGTCTGTTTTTGGGAGTAGTTATGACTTCTATTTTGTTCAGGGGGGGGGATAAAAAAGGCTTTGGAAGGGGCCTATTAAAGGTCAGAATTATACAAAGGTACAAAATCAAAAATTTTACGACGGCTTCTTAGACTATTCAGCAAATCTTTTCTGAATTTACACTCACCAGCATGAAAAGTTTCTTAGAGTCGAAGCTAAGATAAAACAATTCCGTGTCAAGTTCCGCATCCGCTGCCTAAATACGTATGGAAAAATGCCTCAAATTCTCGGTATCATCATGGGGTCTAAAATATTCATTCGCATTAAAATGCAGCTGAATGGATGAAACGTACATTATACATGAACCAAGCAGAGTCTAGGATTTTTATTCGGTAGATGCCTATCGTTGCAAAAGTTATTTGTCCTGACGTGGTCAGCGTTACAAGTAACGTTAAAAAGCTGATGCTTATGATATTATCAGGTCTTTGAAATAATCTTGCTGTAGGCCTTTCAAATGATTCCCTAGTTGGCTCATTCAGATCCACGCGACGTGCTTATTACTGTTCAGTGTAAGAATTATTTGATTTACATATCGATTAACATTTCATTATTTGACACCCTAAAAAGGTCATAGATCTCTAGACCATGTCTACCGAGAGCCAGGGATATCACTAAACCAACATCTATTCCAGTATTTGATAATGATATTTTTGTTTTCCACGAACTAATTGCTCATATTCTTAAAAGATTCGGACAGACAATCGGCCACTAAAGTTGCCGAGCATAGCCAAAACGTCGGAGGGACAAATTAAGCTCCTGTTATCCAATGATAAAATACAATCCAAATGTCGCGATAGTTGCATTTTACCTTAAGAATTGACATTATTCTCATGCAGCTCGACTTCCGGGCAAGCCTTATATTTTATTTCAGTTACTTTCTACTAACTATTAAACAGTAGTTGCTGTAGTATCAAACGTTTCACATGAATCGATGAATGCTACAATGGTCCACCGTATGCAAAGTTCATACCTACAGCGCCTACATCTCACAAGACCAAGTCCAACATCATACAATGCATGCTTGCAACCGAGAAATATCACGGTGCGCTATGCGCCGTGCCATGGAACGTTGCCAACTGATAATCACAATCCTACCTCACAGTCAGTACAGTGTGTGCTTTTGGGGAATAACCGATTGATGGTCTGAGAGTCAGGCTGAAATGGCTCCTTCCTTCCGTGATCTCTGCTGCCCTCAAACATGTGACATCTGAGGGGCTCGATCCATTTTTTGTGAAATCCTGGTGCTTCTGTTTTTTGGGGTGGGGGCGGCAGGCCATGTACGCAGTATGCGCAGACAAGGTCAGCACCTGCAGCCATTCCCCGCACCAGTCCACTGACCGTTTAGGACGGTGGCTGGGACCTGGGTCGACGGCTCAGCATGTTTTCCTGATGACAAACAATCTGTCGTGTTTGAAACTATCCCGCAGCTCGGAAGGTTGCCAAATGATGGGATACCTTGGGTCGCGTGATCAGCCCAGCGTGTGTTTGGGTAGAATGGCTAACTGGCAGATCGAGAGTCAGACTGCGATGGCTCCTTAAAATGGCCTCTAGGGCATTTCCAATCAAAAGAATCCTAGTCATGTGTAGCGGCATGCCTAGGGGCGGCTCCCACCGCGCCAATTACCTGCGCCCTTTCCTGCCCCCAATCTTTCGAGTGGGTCATAACACAGGGCCCAGGTTTGGAGGGGGGAGTGTGGTAGGTGCAGCGCAAATCCATCCTTACTATAACTTAAGTAAGGTGCAAGTCACTGTTCTTGCTTCCGGCCTGCTGTGAAGCACGCGGCGGACCAAGTCGAACTCCCTGGTCAAAATGTACAATTAGTCATCTGACTCAAGAAGCAACAAAACATCTCCATTGGGTTTTCACGAAGACTGCAGTTAGGAGGCAACTGTATGTTTGAGAAGTAAAGGGAGACTAGTGGAAGGTGTTTTTCGAGTGGCTGAGGTCACAGCCAGAGCTATCTGTGCAACAGCCAAGTGAATCTTCACATGGCTTTCCGAATCGTGGGATCCTGTGATTATCGATTTTTGCTGATTTCACCAGTCTATTGCCGATGGCGGTGGGAAGGGCTTAACGGCATGGAATACGCCCAAGGGCGAGGGGCTGGCTGAGCACGTGTATAGTACGCGTACATGGAGGCTTCCATGTCATATCAGTCACTGCGTCTAATCTCATTATCAGGTGACCCATGAGTTTTTATACATTACTGTTGCGCAGAACATGTGAGTGAGAACGAGGCTGGACTGTTAAATCCATCTCACGAGAGTTCTACTGTCGTAGTCCGACAATGTCCACCGTATGCGCAACGGAAGGGTGGCGCAGGTACGGTGACTTGCACTTGATCTAACGCACTCTCTCCTCCTCCCCCCCCCTGAGCCCAGTTTCATGACAGACTCAATAAGACCGGAGAGGAGAGAGGGCGCAGGTGGCTGACTCGGCCAGAGCCACCCCTAGGGGTATCACCAGATCTGGCACGGATCCCATGGAGTGCGAGTGCCATAAAGGCCACATTAAGAAGGAGCTATTGCAGCCTGACTCTCCGTCCTAAGAGGACGGCTATCCCGCCAAGCCTCCCACCGTGACAGTTTAAGTGCAGGCGAATGAACTCCTGCCGTGTCCTGCTATGGTCCTCTGTGTTGGTCTGCACATTTACGGCGTGGCTCGTTGTAGGGTCACGTTTCCTACTCATTTGCTGCAATTTTGACTGTCCTCCTGCCTAGCATAAAATCGATGATTTTATCGTCACCCCTCCCTCAACTGATGTGCTCGCTTTAAATTTGGAAGCTTTATAAATCGAGCTCACTGCCTCCTCTTGGCACCACCACACATAATTTAGTGCCGGTAGTTTGTGTGTTAAAGATGCCACTAGTAAAAGGTAGAGCGTTCAAATCCCGAGACGTAGTGAATGCCATAATTAACCGCACCCCCACTGTCACCTCTCTCTCCCTTCCCTTGTCTGGCCTGCAGAGACTCGGAAGTGGTGCAGATCCCCTCGATCTTGTTACACTGGCTCCGTCGCTTAACACCACACCCAGTGAACCGTTTTATCCAGATCCTCTCGGACCGTCTAACAGGCAGTCTACAACGATCTTCATCATCCTCGCCTTCCTCCGAGTTCACGGTCAATGCAGTGCCCTTTCAGTCGCCTCTCTCTTATATGCTGAGTAGCCAGCCTGTGGTGAACATCGCGGGATCAGGGCCCTTCAACAGCAGCAGCCAGCAACAGCAGCAGCCAGCAACAGCAACCACCGACAGATGCCAGTCTCGACAGTGCCCGCATCGCTGGTGGAGCAATGGCCAATCTACGTGCAATTGCTATCATCCCCTCTAGTTCGAAGATCAATGCCGAGGCCTTTTGCCTGGAGTTGCAGCACGCCATATCCGTATTTGGATCTTCGATTCGTCTCACTTCGAGTGAGTTAGATTACTCTCTCACCAGACCTGGCACGGATCCCATGGAGTGCGAGTGCCATAAAGGCCACATTAAGAAGGAGCCATTGCAGCCTGACTCTCAGTCCGCCAGTCAGCCAATACGCACAAAACACACATTGGGCTGACCACGTGGTGCGAGTTTTCCCGTCAGTTGGCAACCTTCCAAGCCACGGCTTTTAGAGAACCGTGCTTGTTTCAAGCGCGTCAGATTGTTTATAGTGAGGAAAATAAGCTGAGCTGTCGACCTCACTCTCCCCTCCACCCCCACAATCAGACCACCGTCCGAGCCAGTGAGTTGTCTGATGTGGGAGTGGATGCATTGGCTGACGGGTCAGCGTACCCGTCTTTGCGCGCCACAGCACAACCTGGCCTCCGTAACGCACACATCAGCATTCACTTAATCAGGTGATATGGAGGAGCCAGTGCCGTCTGAATCCCAGTCCATTGGTCATCCAATCGACACATACAACACATACACTGAGCCAACGGAGTGGTCTGGTGTAAGCGTCAGATTGGCAGCCTTCCGAGCCACGGTTTCTATTAACCATGATGTTCTCATGTACCTGATGATGGTGAGGGTGTTGTCTATGTATTATTGTAGGAAGTGTGCGCTGATGTGGCTTAGCCTTCGGTGGTTTACCGCAGGTTATCGTGAAGGCGCATGCGTCCTAATAGGCCCATTGGGTGTGAAAAGGTGCAGGATCAGTGAGAGCAGAGGAGGCGGGCACGTCAACCGTAGGTCAGAGCCCCAGACAATGGTTCACCAACTTCCATGCGATGGATTCGCAGGTGTCCGATCAGGCCGATGCGTGAGTTGAAGTTGCGGGCGCAGTATGGGCAGGAGAAATCTTATGAGGCTGGGGGATGTCATTCAAGGTAGTGGGGGTGGCAGCGGCGGTAAGAATGACAGGAGTGGAGGGTGTGCATGGGGTATCAGTTTTAACGGCATTGCGGTGAACTCCGCTGTGATGGGAGCGCATGTGACCGAATAGACCCATGTGATGAGTGAATGCGCGAGGACAGTGAGGGCAGTTGAGACGTCGATCTCTGCTGTGTGTTGGTGCTCCAGGCACTGGTTCACCAGTCTTTGTACGATGGATTCGCAAGTGATAGAACAGGCCGATGCGTGAGGTGAATGTGCGGTCGCAATGAGGACAGTTTAGGAGAAATTCCACATCGCTGATGGGTGGTGGTGGAGGTGGTGGCGGCAGCGCTGGTGGTGGTGGCAGCAGTGGCGGCAGTGGTGGGGATCACAGGTAATGAGTATTTGGATGCGGTCTCTATACTGGTGGGAGTAATTGAATTGATGCTAGGGGTGAGGGTGGTGGAGTCCGAATGAGGGTTGGCAGAATTTGACGGAGATGTTGGAACTGTCGGATTGTTGGTTCATTGCGTCCGAAGATGCCCGACCAGGCCGATTCGCACGCGAAAGTTGCGTTGACATTTCGGGCATGTTGAAAAGAGCCTGGGCAATGGCGGTGTTGATCCGCGGTGCTTGTGACTTTCGTACCGCTCTTTTGGCCTTGGCGGCGGCGATCCGGTTGGCCTCATAGGTTGCTGAACCAGTCTTCACTGATCTTCTCAATGCCGGTCTATCCTGGGTGAGGTCCTCCCAGGTCGCCGAGTTGATTTGCAGTTGCTTCAGCGATTTCTTCAAAGTGTCCTTGTAGCGTCATTTTTGACCTCCCTGTGGGCAAGCACCCGTAGCGACATCTTCGTAGAAAAGTTGTTTGGGTAGTCGCTCATCGTCCATTCTTACCAGGTGGCCGCTCCATCGCAGTTTCAGTTGCCTTTGCATGGCATGGATGCTGAGGATCCCGGTCCACCCCAGGACTTCCGTGTCCGAGATACTGTCTGGCCATTTCAGCTTCAGTATTCTGCGGAGGCAGCTGAGATGGATGTGATTAAGCTTCCTGGCTCGGTTCGAGTAGACGGTCCACGTCTCCGCTCCGTAAAGGAGAATCTTCAAGACGACGGCCTTGTACATCTTCAGTTTGGTTTTCAGGTTAATACCGTGGGGAGGCCACACGGAAGCCTGCAGTCAGCCGAAGGCTTAACTGGCTTTGAAGATCCGTTGTGCAAACTCGTCATCGATCCTCTTTTTGCATGATAGCGTGCTTCCCAGGTAAGCAAAGGTTTCCACATTTGAGCGCTATTGACATTGATTCGAGGAGCATTGTATTCCGCGCTAACATTGTATTCCGCGCTGAGTGACGGATGGTGCAGGACATCCTTTTTGGCACAGCCTTCGGCGAAGAGGTTCATCCTCCTTTGCATGTCCTCCTCCGTCACGGTGTTAAGGGCGCAGTCATCCGCGAAGAGCAAGTCATGGACTGTAGCCGTTGACACACGCGTTGAAGCCTGCATACGCCGACTGTTGAGAAGGTACCCGTCAGTTCTATAGGCGGCCTGGAGGGTATAGCGAGGGGGGTGAGGACTGGGGGTTATGTTGTTTTGTTTGAGTTTTACGACCGCGTATTTTGCGATCTGCGAGCCGCGGTTGACTGCAGAAGACGTGATAACCAGCATTTGTTTAGGGCACTTTTTCTAGCCCCTTCCTCCGCGAGGAGGCAAGCAACGCTGTCCCAAAATAGGGCTGCCCAGACATCCCAGATGGCTGCCGAACTCCACTATGGGTCACGGTTTTGTTTTAGTGGGAGAGCGACCCAAGTATGCCTGCGTCGCCTACGGGGTTGCGCTCGCCCCCACCGTATGACTTTTTGAGAGGGGGAGGTGGGCAGTTCGGGAGTCAGACATACCGGGTGTGGAAGGCACACACAACACCGGAGACCCTCACCTGGTTTAGCCCGCCGGTCGTGACGTTTGCCCGGGGTGTGGCCGCTGGGAAGAGCTCAGCTACGAGGAGCCACAGTTGAGAGTTGGGTATCAGTTAGAGGCAGCCAAATGAGCATTCACCACCTGTACGAGACAAATGGAGCGACCAAATGCTATCTGTGTGGTGCTACGTCTAACTAGTACTCCTACACCCCGACTGTAACCATAGGGAATTTAAAAATAGCGTGGAGCGTTTTCTTTCGTGCCAATCACAGCGCTCAACTCTGGCTTCAGCGCTCTTTTTCATAATTTACGATCGCAATAAAGTAGATATTGAAGGTAAGCCTCCCTCACGATATTAAAATCCAACTCAAGACACCGTTATTACACAATCAATATGGGCACTCGTCTTCCGCCAAGGAAAAGCTATCGTCCTTTAGTCTACTTGGTCCTTCGTCCTGTTTCCAGCTTTATCGACAGTGAAAGGGCTTCGCGATCTAAAAACTCCAGTACCGACAAATGTAACCAAAACTTTATAGTTCAGTGTTATGAACGAGTCTAATAAAGTGGAAGTCATTTCGAGATGACTTAGGGTCTTTTTGTCCATTTCTGGTATCCGGAGATGTTTAAAAAGAAGTATGCACCCCATTTTTCTGAAACGCTTGACATCACGGGAATTCGTTATTGTCTGTATTACAAACGAGCACTCCCTTTCAAATCTTGAGTGCGGCCTCCCGTATGGATGTTTATGCCTAGATAATATGCTTAAAATAAATGATAACTTTGACGGATAATGTAACCATTATCTACGAGTTCAGGTGAATTTGACCAGCTCATGATATACATTTAACGCTGTCGTGAATTTGGAGAATTTTATCAGGTTTGGTAAGACTTACTTACATGCCCCCTAACCGGACACGGGACTAGGAACGCCCATGAACTTGTTCATAAGCGTAGTTCCAGAAATCGGAAGTATTGCCGCTTCCGAATCCTAACACTACTGAGGCAGTCCGTTCCCACGCGCACCGCTGAGTTCTCCGCTCTTCGTCAATGCCGTTGGCTCACGTGATGGGCCGCGCAGATGCTGACTCACACCGTCCGTCTTACACCCCTGCTGGCACTACCCGAGTCTTGACACCATCCTCGCGAGGACTTGAAACCAATCAATGTGCGTTATTTCGCTAATTGGCTGCAGGCGACCAATCACGCACTGGGGTCAAGTGGTCTCAACGGCGGACACACTGTAGTGGGCCCGTATTAGATGCACAACGAATCTAAATTAACGACGCCCAAGAAAGAACAAGACAGTAGGCAAGGTGAAGAGTTTAGGGATTATTTGAAGCTAGAAGTTGATATTCTATTGGGGGCTTGGTCCTGCGAGGATCCTTTGGTGGGGATTGGCTGTCCTGGGATCCTTTGGTGGGGATTGGCTGTCCTGGGGAGATCTTCGGGAGGTCCGTAGGAGAAGGAAAGGCGATGGCTGGAGTAGCGTCAGAGGGCGGTCTCAGTGGCTAAACGCATTTTCTTGTGGAGTGCAGCGACGTAAGAACCAACCGGTATTTGATTATTCTCAGATTACTAGCGCCAGCCCGGAAGTCCATAAAATCTTAACTCTTAACCCTATTGGTTCTTTTCGATCTACAACGTATGATTTACATACAACCACACCAGCAACTGACCTGCGGAGACCGCTAGCTGCAGCTGTGCGTAGACCCCTTGTAAGCTCTTTGCCTCAGTAAAAGCTTGTCCTACCTAATCCGTCTTCCCTGACTTCTGATTTGGGAAACCTTTGTGTTTTAGTTTACACGACTGTGACACTAGCCCTAACTTAAATCTACACCTTAGCTCTAGTCCCTAGCTCTATAGTTTTAACTAACCTTAACTGTATTCCTAAACGTAACCCTCACAGTAACCGTAAAGTTACCCATAATCTCTCCAGGACTTTGGCGCCTAACCACTCGTATTGTAGGCGGCTCCTGTTCTCTTGTTCTGTTTAGGAGGCCATGCAAGCAATTCTTACCTCAATTTCAACTGAAAAGTAAAGTATTTTTATCTACCGACAAGAATCAATGGAATTTTTTATTAAGACGCCATAAAGGCTATAAATTTTCCTATTTCCCCAATCAGGACTAGTATGTACTTATGAACTCTGGGTCACATTCGTATTTCTCCTTGACAGTAGGGAAAGTTGTTCGCTTATCTGAAAATTTCCCGGTGTTGTCGTTTCCACGACTTCGACATTGGCGACTCAGACCGAACGCCACTTCTTCCAAATCTACGATTTAGTCAGGTGTTGACAATGGACAATTTTCCATCTGAAGTTTAGCCAATTTTGGCACCCGCTTCTGGTTCTCTTTATGCCGCACAACTCACTCAAATGGCCGAATGGCTGATGAAGATGCCCGGCATTGCCAAGCCACAACCTGCTGCACTCTCAACTTTGCCAGTTCCTTCTGTGTTTTCCCTCTCACATCTGAAGGCTGAGCTCACGCAGCTTGCTGAACAGGTAGCTTTTCAACCAGAGCCAACAGCCTCTCCATCCTGGAATCCACCTATTTCAACTGCCCGGCATGTCCAGTCATCATCGTCTCGTCCCACCTCAGCCGCCACCTGCTGGTATCACATTACCTTCTGTGCCAAAACCCGTCGCTGCATCTCTCCCTGCTCTTTCGTCGCCCAGCAGAGCAAACAGGTAAGACGAGTCAGCCCGAAGGTCAATGTGACCAATATCACTGGCGTCTCTAGTCCTGATCGTACCTTCTCAGTCTGCGACAACCAGGTTGGCAGACGTTTCCTGGTTGATACTGGTGCTCAACTGAGTGTCATCCATACCACAGCAGCCGACCATCGGTGCCCTAACCCTGGCCTCTTCGTTCCGGCCGTCAACACCTCACATATTTTTCCCTGTGGTACCCACTTCCAGTCCCTTGACATCGATCTCCGGCATCTCCTCTCTTGGATCTTTGTCGTTGCTGACATCCCCGTATGCAATCAGCGGTGTAGATTTCCTCGCTGCCGCCACTCCCGTTTACACGATCAAACCACCAAGTTGGTCGTCCGAGGTACCCATTCTTCTGAGGTGTCCCGTCAACTCACCGTTCTGAACCCTGTACCTAATAGTTCATTTCCGTAAGTTCCCACCTCCCTCCTCAAAGCGTCAGCTGCAGCAATTTCTCGGCATGGTGAATTTCTACCGCAGGTTCCTCCCTAACTGTGCTGACACCATTCTGTCGCTCACGAATCTCCTTTCTGATCCAAAACGTTCGTTCGGGCTCACTGCAGATGCCCTCTTTGATTTTGAGGTGAAGGCTGCTTTGGTCGATGCCACTCTCCTGGCGCATTCAGCCCCCGATGCTCCCATCTCCCTCATAGTTGATGCTTCCAACGTTGCAGTCGGCGCAGTTCTTCAGCAGCACCTTGCAGGTCAAACCCAACCCTTGGCTTTCTTTTCTGAAATTTAATACCTGCCGAATCGTGCTGCAGCACGTTTGAAGCGGAGTTGCTTGCTGTTTATCTTGCCGTGAAACACTTCCGGCATTTCCTTAAGGCCAGGACTTCGCAGGCTTCACGGACCAGAAGCCACTTACCTTCACCCTCAAGTCAAATTCCAACAAACTCAACCCCAGGGAGCTTCGTCAACGAGACTTTGTCTCGCAGTTCACCTCAGGCAACCGCCACACCGACAGAGCACACAATGAGGTGGCTGACGCTCTGTCCAGGCCATCAATCGCTCACCTACAGCTTTCTACTGGGGTCGACCTCGCTGAGATGGCCACTGAAGAACGCCATGTTTCTTCGCCTGGTGACGATACTGTTTGCGGACTACAACTCCTGACTACTGGCTATGGCAGTGTTCCATGCGACATCTCCACTTCATCCCATTGTCCATTTGAGCTCCAATCTCTTCGTCGCAAAGTTTTCTCCTCCTTGCACAACCTATCTCACCCTGGGAGTCGAGCTATCGACAAGCTGGTTTCCGATCGCTTTGTCTGGCCTGGGCAGCACAAGGACTTGAAAGCTCGGACATCGGCTTGTCTCGCCTGTCCACTGAGCAAGGTCCAGTGGCACAACAAGGCCCCCATCGGCATTTTCCCCGAACCTGGTGCAATGTTCAGACACATGCACCTGGACATTGTAGGCCCCCTGCCTCTGTCTAATGGTTGTTCCTATCTCCTCACTTGTGTGGATCGATTCACGCGGGGGGCGGAAGCCATTCCTCTGCCTGATGTCGCTGCCTAAACAGTGGTCAAACCCTTCCTCAATCGTCGAGTTACCATCTTTGGTGCTCCCTCCACTATCACGACTGACTGCGGTGCCTATTTCGAATCTAACCTTTTCCAGTCTCTCCTCTCCTTCGTAGGCTGTACTCGCATTAGCACAACAGCCTATCACCCGGTTGCTAACGGGATGGTAGAGTGGTTCCACCGCCAGCTGAAGATCTCCCTACGCGCCGCAGACGATCGGCAGAACTGGACAGATCATCTCCCCTGGTCCTGTTGGGCATCCGCTCCGCTCTCAAGTCGGACCTTGCTTGTCCCCTCGCTGAACACATGTTCAGTTCCACCCTCCGACTTCCTGTTGAGAGGATCTCGCCACGTCCTCGCGGTGTGGTTGGAGCTCCTACCAACCTACACTGCCTCATGCGGACTCTTTACCCGCTTCCGCCCAGGCCATCAGTCTCCGAGTCTTATATCGAGAAAGACCCGGCGACCTGCCCTCATGTCTATCTCCGATGTGATCGAGTACGCCGGCCATCGGAACCCCCCTACGACGGCCCATTCCGTGTTGTCTCTCGAGGGACGAAGACCTTCCGCATCCAACGCGGAACTCGCGGGGAGTTCGTGAGCGTGCGCCGTCTCAAAGCTGCTGTCCTGGACACTCCATTGGACCAGCCCTGTGATCCCCTACCCCCTAGCCCTCCACATCCACCTCCCCCACCCTCTATCCCTCCGTCCCGCCTACTTTCTCGTCGTATGTCCACATTCAGCGTCGCTACACGCCACCGTCGATCTAGCTTGGCGTACTGTGGCAGTCCGTTCCGACGTGTGCCGCTTAGTTTTCCGCTCTTGGTCAATGCGGTCGGCTCACGTGATGTCCAGCGCGACAGTTTGACCGTCGTAGTCCGACGATGTCCACCGTCTGCTCAATGGTAAAGTTGAGCAGGGACGGTGACTTGCGCGTGATTTAGTTTAAAGTGATAGTAGACTTGCGCTGCATCTACCGCACTCTCTCCTCGCCCACCTGAGCCCGGTTTCAAGACAGAGTCAAGAACACCGAAGGCGGGAGAGGACGCAGGTGGCTGGCGCGGCTGGGTCCTAACCGCTCCTCGGCGTGCCACCACACCTCCATGTTCGGCATTTTTTATGGGAGCGCAACCCGAATAACACATGCCGTGCCCTGATGTGGCCCCCGTGTTGGTCCAACGCATCTACCACGTGGGCCGTTTAGGGGGCCAGCGCAGACTGACTCACACCGTTTTTCTTACACTCCTGCTGGCTCTACCCGAGTCTTGGCACCATCCTCGTGAGTGCTCGAAACCATTCAATCGCTGATTGGCTGCAGGCGACCAATGACGCGCCGGGGTCAAGTGGTCTCAACAGCGGACTCACATACAACCACACCAGCAACTGACCTGAGGGGACCGCTAGCTGCAGCTGTGCGTAGACCCCTTGTAAGCTCTTTGCCTCAGTAAAAGCTTGTCCTACCTAATCCGTCTTCACTGACTTCTGATTTGGGAAACCTTTGTGTTTTAGTTTACACGACTGTGGCACTAGCCCTAACTTAAATCTACACCTTAGCTCTAGTCCCTAGCTCTATAGTTATAACTAACCTTGACTGTATTCCTAAACGTAACCCTCACAGTAACCTTAAAGTTACCCATAATCTCTCCAGGACTTTGGCGCCTAACCACTCGTATTGTAGGCGGCTCCTGTTCTCTTGTTCTGTTTAGGAGGCTATGCAAGCAATTATTACCTAAATTTCAACTGAAAAGTAAAGTATTTTTTTCTACCGACAAGAATCAACGGAATTTTGTTATTAAGACGCCATAAAGGCTATAAATGTTCCTATTTTCCCAATTTGGACTAATATGTACTTATGAACTCTGGGTCACATTCGTATTTCCCCTTGACAGAAGGGTAAGTTGTTCGCTTATCTGAAAATTTTCCGGTGTCTTGCCCATTGGGATTTAACTTATTAAGCTTCATCACAGGCAGGTGACAAGCATTTGATCTATTTATTTAACCACATAGACGCAATTCACAGGGAATTCATCACAAAGTTGTTCAACGATCGCATTTTAGGACCTAATCCTCCCGTTGTGCCTTGGGGTACGATCTATATCACAGTGGAAAGTAGCACAGCGACCAGCAATATAGTTAAGACGAGACTATCGACTACCGAAGACAAGGAAAACTGGAATGAGTACTTCTGGCCTATTAGCCGTCCTGAGTAATCCACGCACAACCAACGGACATACTCCGCTCATGATAATCAACCTTTGTACTGTTATTCAAATCTTTTGCGCCTACGTTTATAGGCTTTTCTCGAGTCTTTTAAGTGCGTACTGAAGTTGGTGGTTGAGGCTATCATTCTGCAAATCACAATAAATGCAAACCCTCCAAGCAGTCAGCACCTTTCGTAGTAAATAACCCTAAGGGAGTTTTAATATTATGCAATAGTTAAAGGAATCCCTACAGTAAATTAAGGAGTTAAATATCAGCATAGTGCCTTGCCTTAGGTAGGGCGTTGACGATTATGCAATCTAGGACCCCATTTCATAATAATAGCAAGAGTCTTATGAATGTGTACGAGGCAGAACAAATATTTATATCGTTCGCAACCTCGAAAACGATATACTCGTCACATGAACCGAGGTTTGGCGAAAAGAATGAGAGAACACCTTCCTGCGCGGTCTGGACAGAGCTAAATAAAGAACAGGAACAGAACTATTCTCACGCATATTGTAGACACAAATCATCGCGTAGATGCCTGAGGGGCCTTCTGGGTTATGACGAAGGTCCCCTCAAGCGATTCAACGTTCCTTCGACAGCGTATTTTGGTCATGGCAGAAGTGGTTTGTAATTAGGTAACGCAAACCGGTCCTGTGCGTCCAAAAGCACTTCATACAGGCACCGCAGTTGCCATGGCTGAAAGCCACCAATTCAGCCGCGCTCAAATAACTAGCTGTCCCAATGGCCTCCCTTTTTCCCCGACTGCAATTTAAATTCCTCTCTACCTATCCTCGCGATAGCATTATTTTTTCCTCGCCCGCATATTTGACATAGTTATATAGTGAATGCAAATGTATGCTCCCCATATGTTTTTGTGGACTAAAACATCGTTTGTTTAACAAAACGTACGGTGATTAGCACACTTTTAAATGTATAGCTAAATCTTCTTTCAGCTATAGAACTGCATGAATTCTCAAAATGCATATAAGAACCGGATTTTGTAAGGGCTTTCCGAAAGATATGATTATTAACGATTACTGTTACTAATGCGTTTTATTTCCAGTCTGAGGGCCTGGACCTCGTTCAGTGAAAATAAAGACTTTCACCTTATATATTTTTTATTCTACTGCTCGGAAAGCACCCTCATTGGAACGAAGTTTCCTAGTCAGACACATATTTATGATTCAAAAGACGACTTGGCGAGCATACGCGCTGCTTTCGATAACTTCTCCTCAAGCCAGTACAGTTCTAGGGAAACGTTACAACGCAGTCGAAATATAAAACATGAAATCGATAATGTTCGTCCGTTTGTGTGGGGTATCTGAGGAATGTGCATAGGGGGAGGATGATAAGAGACAGTGTGATAGGCGGCAGTAAGTGTTTGGTAGAGCCGTTCTAGGAGAAGGGGGAGGACAGAGATGGCGCGGGGGATGCATGCAGTTAAGCGGCCGTTGTCCAATCTAAACGCGGAGCTTGTACGAGGTTCTTTTGTGCGCACAACACCGGCTTATTCAACCTAACGGCAGTCGCTTCTGCTGCTGCTAGTAGACGTTGACCCAGTGGCTTGGGGTAGTTTGATGGGACCTTATAAATTACACGGAAAGCTTCGCTGGGGTCCACACTATGCCCGGTGTCAACAAGATGTGCAAGGATGGCGCGTTTTATGCTCTTGAATTCCCCTTTGCTCAGCCATGCTGGGATGTGTTCTTTTATTCTTTTGGAAAAGCGCCGACTCGTGCGACCAATATAACCTGCTCCACAGGAGCAAGTAAATGATTAAATGCACGTGGAGGTGGTCTGAGCCGGCAACCTTTTCTTAACTTCCCCTCGTAAAAGAGGTTTGGTTGAGAACACTATCTGAAGTCTGGCTGCTGGGAACGTTTGTATAACGGCTTTGTTAAGACGTCTTTTCAGTTCACTAGCTGCATCCCCTTGAACGGGCACTTTGAGGAATAGAGTTTTCTTTTCCACAGTAATCTTGGCAGGTTTCACTTGTCTTGCGACAAGATGCTTTGTAATAAAGTAATCTTGGTATCCGTTCCCTCGAAGTAGGTTCTGGATCTTCCCAAGCTCCTTCTCGATACTATCTGCCATGCAAAATTTTTATGTCCCTTTGCGCTAAGCAACGGACTAGATTGTGTTTCTGTTGGAGAGGTACGAAACTGCTAAAGTTCATATCTTGCCCAGACTAGGTTTTCTTTCGATAAACGCTCCTTCGGATGCTGCCATCAGGTCTTCTGCTTAGAAGGACGTCTAAGAAAGGGAGTGAACATGCTCTTTCCATCTCCACCGTGAATTTGATCGACGGATGTGCTTGGTTTACAGTGTTTAAGAGCTCGTCTACATTTCTTTCGTCTGTGACAATTGTAAAGATGACGTCGACGTATTAGCCGTAGTATCTTAGCTTATTGATCTGTACGCTTAACTGAAATTTCTCCAGCTTGCCCATAAAGACATCGGCTAGGAGAGGTCCAAGTGGCGAACCCATAGCAACGCCGTCTATTTGTCTGTATAGTTGGTTATCAAAAAGGAACTACACATTTAACGTGCATCTTAGTAATAATTCTTTCAGTGCATTTGTCGTTATTCCTGTTTCTTGCTCACTGGTCAATAGGAATTCACAGAGGTAATTAAATGTCTCAGTGACAGGGTCGTTTGTAAAAAGTGATGAGACATCCAAAGATAGCATCTTCGTGCCGTTTAAGTTAAGGTCTTTGACGTCTCCAATAAATCCGAAGGCATCTAGGTAGCTACTTGGCATTAGCTGACGTTGTACAGGCTTTAGTTTTTTCTGCTAACCACTTTGCTATGGCATAATAAGGAGAGTTTCACATGTCTAAAATCGGACGATGTGGCAAGCCTTCTTTGTGGATCTTCGGTAGACCATAGAGTCGAGGGATGTGTGTACCTACTGGTCTGAGGCGTTCGAGGTCACGGTCGCTTAGAAAACCCCCTGCATGGAGTCTTTTTAAGCAGTCAGTCAATTGTGCCTCCAATTCATCAGTGCAATCCTTTTGTTTATGTACTTCCCTGAATTTCTTTTGATCGGATAGTATGGAGTGCATCTTCATTACAAAGTCTGATCTATTCATTATAACGATGCCTGTTCCTTTATCCGGTCTTGTTATAAGGATGTATTGGTTCGCTTGAAGCTGTTTCAACTTCTCTACGTGTGCTTTTGTTAGCAATCCCCGAATTTGCGATCTCTTGTTCAATTACTGATAACTAGAATTCACAGCATTGATTTAATGTGTTGAAAGCTCTCTGTGGAAACGGGCTTTAGGTCGTAAGTTTGGTTCCAGAGATTCTCGAATTGGGTTTCTAACTCTAATTGACTAAGCTTTCGACGAGGCAAGCAGAATTTTGGACCTAGGGATAATGCTTCGAGCAACTTTTTATCGAGTGGCATAGAAGAATGGTTGTGGCCGTACCGATCGGGATATTTTGGAAAACGTGATTGGGGCTTTATTTCTTGAATTATTTGAAGAAGTGACGATCTTTTTACGTCTTCACGTTTTCTTCCTATGGTTTGATGAGCCGAAATCCTCGCAACTGCATCGTGCAGTGGAACAAGATAGCCGAAACACGCGTGTGTGGGCTTTTAGCTAGTACCTGTGTTGTCATTATTGTAAATACTTACGTAGGTTATGTCTCTCTACGCGCATTGATCAGCGACAGTGCAGCTGGACTGTATGCTTCTGTCTCCTCTTTGATAATTAGGACGAGATGACATGGGGCCAAAAATCCCCTCCCTCGATTAGACGGACTGGGCTGAATCAGATCTTGAGTTGTCAGCCTTCTCTTCTGCTCTGTCACAAATCATTGTCTGATTCACGGAAGCAGCATGTCCTAACTCATTCTGGAATTCAGAAATTACACAAACCGTATACGTGCTTGGCTGTTGGCCCAAGCACCAACGTGGAAGAGGAACAGAACTCGATCAACCGCGAGAAAATGTATTGCAATGGGCAAGTCACTTTCACCGGAAAACTGGATGCAGCTATAGCATCCAGTTCGGGTTGGCTCATATTCTGTCCAATCCGCCTCAAAAAGAAAGTTCAACGCTAGCCGAGCCGTGTCTCAGTGACATGGGCCAAGCAGAGCCTAGGGGAACACTGTGGACGCAGCCAATGCCGGAGGCTGTCGACCGCCCGTTAGTGCCGTACAGAGGGGGACGCGCATGCACGCGCAATTCTGTGTGATTTAGTCGTCCCAAGCCACAGTGCTGTAGCAATGGCGCGTTTAGGAACGTAGCCAAAACAATTCAGCCCTCTTCCTGGATATTATCAGATGTGATTACAACGAGTGCAAGCTGTCTCGTTTTACACGGAGGTGCATAACTTCATCAGAAAATTGTTTCCAGGCAGCGAAGGTCGAAAACCACCAGACTGCTTCGTCTTCCACGAGCATTACTCAGACTTAACAGTAGTAGAGAAGGACATAGGGGAAGAATGTCTGACACAGACAGATCTTTATTGTGCGGAAAATAAATGCACAACAGCAGAGACCTTGTTCCGTGCACAGAGAATGGTAGGGTTGTGTTGTACGGCCGCCTAAAGAGGACCGGAGAACGGGAACCGCTTTGCAATAAATTTCAGGAAGGATACATATTCCCGTCTTAATCCTAACACGAACCCTTACATAAAGCTTAAATGTAGCCTTAATCTTTGTCCTACAAGCACCTTAACCATACCATTAACACGAAACCAAACCTTCACCCTTACCAAACGCCTGACCCTAACCCTAATTTCAAACCTAACCTTAATGTTTGCCCCAACCTTCACCTAAACAGTTAACCTAATTTTCCCAGACTTTAGTGAAAGCCTCATGCATTGTGGACAGTTTCTGTTCGCGTGTTCTGGCTAGGTGGCCATACAAGACATTCCTACCCAGATAATAATAAATGAAAATGGTAATTTGAAAATGCGATATAGGAAATAAAAAGAGAGATTGCTAATCCACCTAATAGAGGTTCGCTTATGTCGAATGTCTCCCGTCGTATGTAAGCTCTTTGACCAAAAAATAACATTCTGAGCATGAAAAACTGGGATCCTGCGTTACTTGGAATCAGCCTACATAGGACGGGAGAAACCAAGCCTATGCAAAGAGCTGAACCACGCGGTCAACCTCAGATTGTCCTGGCAATCCCCAGGCCCTAGGTTTACTCACCTCGTTTTGTTTGTTAACGTTTTCGCTTCTACGGCTTTAATTTACCATTTTTCAGTGATGATTCTGTGTGCAGTGACCGAGGCCTGTATTGAATTTCTGATTTTTCTGATTCTGATTTTTTTTCTGATTTTTGTGATTTTTTTCTGATTTTTCTGATTTTCTGATTCAGCCAGTTTTGTGATACTTATTCCTTATCTATGTTATGCAACGACAGGTTGCAGTTGATGAGTCGTCAATATATTTGTCGTGACCAATAAATTTTGCTGCGTACGCCTGTATTAAATTCATACCGGGGAAAGAATACTAAAAACTTCAACGCTGTCAAAACCGCAAATATTCCTTCTAAGAACCCGGTTTACGAAATAATTTAGCAAAACGGTCTGACCAAAGGGAAATGCCTTGAATTTTGATTCGCCTATTTCTAGATAATCACCATCTTTTCAATGTAGCCTCAAGTACATTTTGAACCCATCACAAAGTGACCCGTGCTGATTCCAGGGAACATGCTGGTGTTTAACTTTTCCCAAAGGGAAGCCAGTCTTGCCCAACTTGTTACAGATAGATATTAATAAACCTTTGAACAACTTAAGCTTTGCTTCGTTTAGGATCTGACCGAATGCCAAGATAGCTAAGCAGTAGTGTGTCGGAGACCGGAATATAAGCCCAACCCATAGTAATAAAGGTGGCCTTACTGTGTCTTAACTTTACTCTGAAAACTAACTCTAGCTGTTCTAAACTTAACAATAAACTGAACACTAACTGGAAGCCTAATTTGAATTGTAATTCTAACTGCCATTGGAATTCAGCGCAGGCCCACCGGAATTACTGGGTGGGGTGGGGAGGAGGGTGCTCCATGCTCCCGTGCCCAACTCAAATATGAAATTCATAGTCTAGTTACACTTCCTTACTGATGACTGGTAGTCCGAAACTTTCTCAGGCACTTCTGAGTGTTGCGTCTTGCGAAATATAAATCTACTTATCGATCCATATAGCGGTACTGCATGGACATATATTTGAATCGAGCCTTCTGAGTGATGAATTAAACTCTCAAAATAAAGACATAGCAGAGTGAATGTTTATTAAAATTGTGGCATCAAACTACTAATTGTCATCTGATTTACCTTCCCTTTCCGCATGTTTTTCGGCAGCATAAAGGCGAGCGAGGTGAGGAATACCACGTAGACACAAATTCTAGCCAGATGAAATTCCACAATGTGACCAACTTACATGACTGAGGTACGGGCTCTCCATGCCCACCAGATGATGTTGCCAGCCCAATATGGTTAAATGCAGCATTGCCAAACGAATGTAGTTGGTGAAGGCGCGACAGAGCCTGCTTAATCCCAGCGACCTGTCCAGAAGGTAAACACCTGTACACACAAATGTCCTCGTTAAAGACGATTTTTTACCTTGGTGTGGGCCAGTCAGTGCGATCACGATGCGACTGTCATCCGCACAATGTTCTAACTCATAAAATTTATTCGCTCGATTAAATTGTATGAGATCTTCGCCGAAACATTCCAGGGGATTTTCGCGGAGCTCATAACCCTCTTTGGCCTCACACATGAGTTGCAGTACCCTCAATTCATTCAGATGATTAATGCAGACTTGGCCATTAATTCGAACCTCTACAGACATTCGTGCGGCCAAAGCTAATAACTACCAACCTCCAATTCTGCCATCCCAAGTAAACTTGAGGCCGTTCGTGAAGAGATACATCTGCTTTAGATCCTCCGGCATGCTTACGCCATTGTCGGTCTCCCACCTGCAAATACTTTCCATCGTTGTGGCCGGAAATCTTTCCAATTCAATTGCGTCCAGACTGACAATGGAGCCTAAAACTCCCGCTGGAGAGAGGCACTTATCTCAGCGACTTACCCAGGTGTTCTTGGAATTCCTCCGTAAAATACATAATGATGCAGTCGTGCAAATTTTGCCTCGCTCGGTTAGTTCACTGCGCAAATGGTAGAAATTTGTCGCGAGTAGAATAAACGTCAGTGTCTGCGTCTAAATTAGCATGAATAAGTGTGCTTGATAGTCAGCTGGTGGATTCTAGACTGCTAGCTTAGGAAATCCTTCTGGGAACTCCGTCTGCTATATTAACTTTGGCGGATTCCATAGGTTACAGTTGGTTTGGCGGGCAAATATGCTAAAATGTGAGTTAACTCAATAATCCCGGTCGGAGCATTCAGGCGGGGAGTCCTGGGTTCAGATGCCACCAAAGCTGTGGAGGTTCTTCCCCAAATGACTTAAAGAAAAAAACCTATTCATTAATTTTTCCTTCCTGATCTCCGCAAAGAGTTATAGAAGACCTCACCCTCTTGCATGGTCTTTTCTGTGAGCCGACACATATCTTGACTTTTGATACCAGAATTTGCATGGAGGATCCGAATATGCGCCTTATTCGGAGCAAATAGGGCAATTAGTCATTTAAATATATCGTGCGGACACACAAGACCTTGCAAACAAGGGTTCGTCTCGCCATTGATGGAGGATCTGTTTTTACTGAACGATCTACTTTGTGGCTCCTCACTTGTGACAGTTCGTCCCTCATATTTGACGATGCCCACTGTGTGCTCGACAGCATGGTGTCACTTAAACACTGAATTGCGCGTGACTCAATTTATGGTGATTTCAGGCTTTCGCCGCACCTACCTCACTCTCCTACTGGAGTCTGGTGTCATGATCAAGACAAGAAAACCGGATGCAGGAGAAGGCACACGTGACTGATCTAAAGGGTTCAGGGAGGAGAAAAACTGGCCTAGCCAGGAGGCTTCTTATATGACTTATCAACTGTACATTTTGGCATCGGGCTGTTATAGAAAATGGGATACCTACCATGGCCTAAACGCTAGTTTCTATTACTAAAATATGACCGTCAAAACAACCCCTGTCCAACAAGTCATTGCGGAGATTGCTGACTCTAAGTTATACCTAAAATGTTATAAGCAATTGAAGATCCTAACGGTCACCTCACCTAGTGAAACTAACCAAACCGAGAGACGGGAGTTTACTTGTTCGGTTGCAAGCCGACTAAAAAAGATACAAGCACATTACATTGAAATGCTTGGAGGGGACTTATTTGGTGATGATTAAATTCATACATTGGTTGTACGCAACTTAAAATTCCGGTATACAACTCGTACACACAACTTGTGACCAAAGAAAGCGATTGCTATTGCATCGTTGAAAGGCTCCGTTCTTCGGAGGACAGAAGTCGCATTTAATTTACCTGATTCGTACTTCAGCGCACATTCAGCCTGTAGTATAAATCATATACGCAATTAAGTCGTATTCAGAAGACGTTAGAACAGTTAAGATGTATGGGACTTGACAATAAAATTATTGTACAACAGAGAAATCACAAAGCACTGCTGCCGTGTGACTGCCATCACAAAGTTATGCTCGGTATCTCCATAAGACATAGGCCTTACCGCCGGAAATATTAGAAAATCTATGAAGTTGGTTCAGCTTCCTCAAACCATATAAGTATTTGTAACTAATTGTTATGTGGCCCTGCGATTTAAACTCCATTTTAAATTGTATGGTCAGATAACCAGTTTTGCAACTAAGTCAAATACTTTTATCTGAGGCGAGCCCTTCGGACCATTTTAAATAAAACAATCCAGAAAGTTAACAGACGATCATATATTTTTTGTAGCAATAAAGACTGTTTTTTAGACGTGGTCACTAAAAGAGCTCTCGTATAGTATAAATGTCAAGCAAGGAATGCATTTGCAACATAAATATATTCCAAAACGTACATAAATACAAACTACCGCTTTCAGCGCACATTTAACCAAATGACCTCAGTCATTCGAAGGAATTTGAAGCTAAAAATCGATTTTTTTTAGTTATGTTCCAACAGCTGACGAAATATTTTCAGCTTTGTTGTGCGTGATGACATGTAAAGAAACAGTGAAATTTTCAAACGGAGATAAGCATGAATTTTACGTTTTTTAAGATTGCACTTAAAAGGAAAATATTGTATGATCAAAATTTCAGTGGCAATGGAGACATAAATTGCAGAGGAAATGGACTCCTCACACACACAGAGCTTGAATTATTCAGCGGATACATTTGGTATGCAGTTACTCGCCTATAAAAACGAGCATATCCCTCATCCATCACCAATAGTTACAGTGGGTGCGATGATCACTTGAGTTCTGCATCCCTGCCGTTAATTACTTCAATTTCATTGGCGTTCTGGATTAGTTGAGTGCTCCGCGGCAGTTCAACACGCTGACATTGTGAGTGAGAGTGGCTTGTCCTGCGCACTCCTAGCATTACAGATTACCCTGACCAGGTAAGGTTTAAGTGGCCAATACGGAAGGGGGAGGCCACTACGTGACTCAAGCAAATCGCAACTCACACGGTCTTTGACTCTTACCAGAAGTCCGACCTCGCAAAACTTGAAGATGTGGACAATTTCAGTTCAATGAGCTGTGATTTGAGGGTTTGTATCATTGTTCCTCCCTGCTGCCGTAGGTTCGAGAATCTGCGTCCAGGGCTTTCTTTAAATATCCTGACGTATTTACTTCGTGCATCAGATCCGGCAAACTATTAAATCGTTTTCCGCCATGAACATGGATCTTTAGGCATCATTGCCTTGTGGTTAATAGTCGCCTCTGGTTTATGTGCAGTCACCACACCAAGTAACGTGAGAATACGGTTGACAGATTCCTAGATTTTCTTGACGTATGGGAGCATTTGTCAAAATTCGGGCTTAAAGCAAGTTTGCCACAAGTTTTTTCACATTTACTGGTTGACGAAGTGGTGCATGTAGCCAATCGCTCTGAGCTTCCATCAGGAGTAGGAAGATTCGGAAATCTTGTTTCTCCTTTCAGTGCATCACAACAACCCGAGGTTGTGCATTTGTTTATCTGTGCTTTTGGTTATTGTTGAAGCTCGGTACTTGTACGGTAATTATTGCTTTTCTGAACAATTGAATTTTAAAGGCCACAGTCGCGGACATCAAAAAGACAAGTGCGTCCTTTTCTACATCATTCTGAATTAAAAGTCCGAGAGGACTGTGTCCAAATTTTTTGAAGGAAAATACCTGATCGCGTTTGATGACGACTAAGATGTCATAAATATGCCGAGCCTAGAATAAGCGACTTGGTTTTGGCAATTCAATGACTGCAAACATTGTACGAATGCTTCGTTTATGTGCTCAGAAATCGGCGTATCTATTGGCATACCTACCACCTATACGTAAACTGATCTGTGGAACATGAATTGCATCTTCATGGGGTCAAATTTCCTGTTTAGTAAAAAGATGGAAAGTCCATTGTCCACTGGCTGCGACTTCCCTTAATGTCATCTCTATAAAGAGCTTGGTCTCATAGTTCATAGCATCCTGCCGGCTAAAGACATTTGGAGGTAGTTTCACACACCACAGTTACATGTCCTTTCTGGCCATGCTAGCCAATTTGATCATTTTGGATAATTGGCGCCCACATATGGACTCACAAAGTGATTATCTTAGAACCTGGAATTTCTGTCTACTGAATCATGGCCACTTTTCAATCAATTGAACAGTGCTAAAATCAAATAAAGGGGCTTTAACTGACCAACAGCTGAATAACAGCATTCATGGTAACCTTATGCTTCACGTCCATGCACCAAGGTCTCGTGGTGGCCTGCTGTTAGAACTTCCAAGCTATAATTGCAGTCAGTCTATGGCTTGCTAACTTAGGGAATGCGTGGAACACTGCTTCAATATTTTTTATCATCGATACTTTCGCCTACGAGCGCATAAAAAGCATGCCGATAGGTGTGACTATCTCCTGATTGACGTCAGAAGCTGTCCTTCTGGATCTTGAATGAATGGGTTTTTAGATCAAAGAACCCAAGGTTTTGGATATGGTACATTGACAACATCTCTGTTGTCGTCGGTTAGGATACAGTTCAGTTCTAGTTATAGCAACAGTACTCAACAAAATATTAGGTGAAATTCACAGAGGAAGAGAGAATCCTGGAGTGATTTCCACCCGTGGATGTCCTCGTCTGAAAATAATTCGGTCACCAAGTGACCACATGGGTTCAAGGGAAACCAATCAAAAACACGTCAAATAAAAAGCTACACCAACATCAGATGATTTTTCTTATATGTTGTTTATGTTGAGGGTTACGGGCTATATCATGATGACCCTGTTTATTTAACATCGCAATTATAAATGCAAGTGTATAAATACAACTTAAACACACAGCCATGCATAAGGTTTATGGAAACATTTTACACAAAATGTGCATGACATATAAATTGGAAGCATGAAGGAAAACTCATGGCTGACTGAAGATATTACTCCGGTGAGAGTCGTTGGTTTTAAAAAATGAAGCAGTCTAACTGCTGTTTTAACATATCCATGGTATCCGACGTCATTATTTCGCTTTCAAGTGAGCTCCATGGTTAAACCATTCGCTGAACCAAAAGAAAACTATTGTTGATCTAGGCGCATACATTTGCGTTTGACTTTATATGGATGATCGTGCAGGTGAGCCTTGTTTAGAAAATCAAAGAACTCTTTGGATTTCAGTGAACAGGCATGACCGTGGATACCAAATCACATTTCATTTGTCTATATGATAAGGGAAACCAGTTTCTTACGATAATTCTTTCTGGATATGCCAGTGTCCTATAACCATCCACCAATTTTGTCGCCCGTCTTTGCACCGGCTCGATGGGATCACTGTCTCTCTTCATCCAGGGCATCCAAGAAAACAGTTCTGGAGAAAAGACTATGAAAGAACGCCTGATCCAGTTCCTTATGCTCGTCATTTTTAGACAGCTTTTTAGAGTGTACGGAGGGCAGTAGGTTCGAAGATGTCCATATACCCAGATACCCAGTGGAATTCCGTTCAGGTAGAACTGATGTTTGGGGAAAGGTCTTCTCCCAGATTCCAAGCGCCCCATTACCAAATGTCAATATTCCCGATCGAAACCGGCAAGACAACGAGCTCGTGGCGCAGTGGGTAGAGCGTTGGACTTCTGCCCAACAAGGTCGCGAGTTCGAGGCTCGGGCGCCGCAGAGCCTGGGTTTGGGTATGGCTGGCTGATGACGGCTAATAAGCCCGAAATGGCCATTCCAGTCTCCCTTGTCTTTGTCGGTCATGTTATTCTGCCTATGTACTTAGCTGCCTTACGGCTGCTGGCGGGGCTTGAGAGTTAGCCCCAAGGCACAACGGGACGAGTGAGTCCTGTAACCGATCGGTGAGCGCCCCATTACCAATATATATATATA